>JZKD02S2064551.1:0-18835 GCA_000966675.3 Picea glauca
ATCTTTCGCACAACCCAAACAACATTTGTAACAAAGTTGTGAGCAAACATAGTACATGATCTGAAGAAACTAACTAGATCTACAACTGTTGTGCATATACATTTACAAAATCATCCTCACTTTGCTTATACAAATAGCCTTCACCAAATTTCTGCGGCTTGTTTTATTTTATTTTATTTTTGCCGGGGGGGGTTGCAATTGTGTATTATATTGTTCAGTGTATTAATTCCTATTCTCACGTTTCGAGGTTGAAGGTGTTTTGGTTGCAACGAATGCATACTCGACCCCCTTTGAGCATGTATGTGTGAAATGAAACTCTCCTACTTTTTCTTTTGCTTTGATAAGTGATGATACGATTGATTGTCTGTGATGCAGTGAAAAATGTCCATATATATATGGACATTGCCTCAATGTTTCCATCTGAACCGTGGGCAACACAACCGTGCATTGTACAATTAGGAAGCCTCTATTACAAGATGTGCTTCCTAGGTTAGCAGAATTGTCGTATGAAGCATACCTATAGAAAAGGGAAAGTAGTGTCTACATGTTGCACGACTATCGGATACACAACAAATTTACCTTAAATGAGGACAATGCACTATTGCATATCGGTTGAAGAAGAAAAAACAAAAACGAGAAAAAAAGCATATCAAGCTTTGGTAGGAAACGAAAATATCTCATGTGTCTCTGTAATATTTCTTCAACACCCAGATGAATGTTCGTTGGACTTGAGTACTTGAGAATCTAATTACAAATGAAATCGATGTTGTTATTTTGATGTATTCTTGCATCTCCCAGTAAGAATTTTGTAGTGTGTCTCTACAATATTTCTTCAACACCCAGATGAATGTTCGTCAGACTCGAGTACTTGAGAATCTAATTACAAATGCAATCGATGTTTTCTTGCGTCTCCGCGTGACGATTTTTCATATTTGTTTCAGTGTGAAAATAAAAGAAAAAAAAAACATGGTGGGTGGTTGCTTCTTTGATGGAGGATCCTGCACTTTTTTGGCTGCCCAAATTCGACAATTATTTTTCAACTATTTAGCCATGACAGGATTTCTGCAATTTTCTTTTGGGTGCCCAAATAAAATAAAAATTTGTCTCCAACTATACATTTATGGTATGGTATCTGCATTTTATCGATGCCCTAATTGAAAAAAAAAGGAACTCGACATGGATTGAAACATCGGCTTGAGATATTCAAATCTCGCTATAGAGATTGCATGCACATAAGATTGTTTGATCAAAAAATGGGAATCATGGAAGAAAACCCCATATATCCCATGGCCCCAGTTATTTTCTCGTGGGAACATCTACCAGATGTAAGAGAAAATCAATGTCGATACATGTTTTCTTTATATATCAAATTGTTTGATGCAAAGGTCGATGTGTGCTGCTCTATGGAACCTTGTGGGATCTTGCTTGCAGCCTGTTTGGAGTTTACTTGGTTCTTGGTTGTATGATTCATCTGTCAATTTGTATATCGTGGAACTCCGAGTGTTGTTTGGAAGACACAGAACAATAGAATTGCAATTTTTTAGCCAACTATCCCGCAAGTCCGCCTGTCAATTTGTATAGTGTTGTGATGCAAATGTAGTATGTGGCTTGTTTTAGCACGTTTCCTTGATTGATAAACTTGGTAAAATTAATCTCTTGGAATAATTTGAAATAAACAAATATATACTGTGTGAAGTCCAATGGTGCTATCATATAAACAAGAGTCCCTTAAAATTCAAATTGGTCATTGTTATACTTGCGGTGATAGAATTTAAAACAACTTTGTTTTGCTTACTTCAATTTTTTTTAAATAAGAGATTTAACATCCTTTAATAATTTTATGTAATTAAATTGTACAATATCAATATTTAATATTAATAATTTAGTATTTGAAAATAATGTTAGATAGTTGATAGGGATTGCCATCCGTAAACAATCACAATCTTGACCCCGCCAACCCTGGAGCCCGCCTGTCAATTTGTATATCATGGAACTCCGAGTGTTGTTTGGAGGACACAAAATAATAGAAGTGAAATGTTGAGCCAACCAACCCATAAGTCCGCTTGTCAATTTGTATATCGCGGAACTCTGGGTGCTATTTGTAGGACACGAAATAATAAAAGCCTAATTTTGAGCCCGCCAGCCTGAGAACCCGTGATCCAAAAAGTGGCGCCAGCCCGAGAACCCGTGATCCAAAAAGTGGCTAAGTATGGAATGAGGGATTTGTACATGCTCTATAAAATATCATGTCCATACTTTATAAAAGTACATATTTAGTATGTATGACTCGTTTCTCAGAAAATTTCTAGGTGTGGAAGTTGGCGGATACACATGTTCAGATTTCCACTTACTTTTATATCACCAGCCCAACCAACCGCTTCCCCGTTTCATATTGTACAAACTTTTTAGATCGCAGGTTTCCGAATAGGCGGATTTTTATTTTAAATAATATATTTAACATCCTTTAATAATTTTATGTAATTAAATTGTACAATATCAATATTTAATATTAATAACTTAGTATTGAAAATAATGTTTTTAGATAATGTTAGATATTTGATAGGGATCACCATCCGTAAACAATCACAATCTTGAGCCCGCCAGCCCTGGAGTCTGTCTGTCAATTTTTATAACGCAAAACTCCAAGTGTTGTTTAGAGGACACAGAACAATAGAAGTGCAATATAGAGCCAGCCAACCTGCAAGTCCACTTGTCAATTTGTATATCACAGAACTCTGGGTGCTATTTGTAAGACACATAACAATAGAGGCCCAATTTTGAGCCTGCGAGACCAAGAACCCGCAATCCAAAAAGTGGCTAAGTATGGTATGAGGGATCGGTACATGCTCTATAAAATCTCATGTCCATACTTTATAAAAGTACATATTTAGTATGTATTACTCATTTTTTGGAAAATTTNATCTTTCGCACAACCCAAACAACATTTGTAACAAAGTTGTGAGCAAACATAGTACATGATCTGAAGAAACTAACTAGATCTACAACTGTTGTGCATATACATTTACAAAATCATCCTCACTTTGCTTATACAAATAGCCTTCACCAAATTTCTGCGGCTTGTTTTATTTTATTTTATTTTTGCCGGGGGGGGTTGCAATTGTGTATTATATTGTTCAGTGTATTAATTCCTATTCTCACGTTTCGAGGTTGAAGGTGTTTTGGTTGCAACGAATGCATACTCGACCCCCTTTGAGCATGTATGTGTGAAATGAAACTCTCCTACTTTTTCTTTTGCTTTGATAAGTGATGATACGATTGATTGTCTGTGATGCAGTGAAAAATGTCCATATATATATGGACATTGCCTCAATGTTTCCATCTGAACCGTGGGCAACACAACCGTGCATTGTACAATTAGGAAGCCTCTATTACAAGATGTGCTTCCTAGGTTAGCAGAATTGTCGTATGAAGCATACCTATAGAAAAGGGAAAGTAGTGTCTACATGTTGCACGACTATCGGATACACAACAAATTTACCTTAAATGAGGACAATGCACTATTGCATATCGGTTGAAGAAGAAAAAACAAAAACGAGAAAAAAAGCATATCAAGCTTTGGTAGGAAACGAAAATATCTCATGTGTCTCTGTAATATTTCTTCAACACCCAGATGAATGTTCGTTGGACTTGAGTACTTGAGAATCTAATTACAAATGAAATCGATGTTGTTATTTTGATGTATTCTTGCATCTCCCAGTAAGAATTTTGTAGTGTGTCTCTACAATATTTCTTCAACACCCAGATGAATGTTCGTCAGACTCGAGTACTTGAGAATCTAATTACAAATGCAATCGATGTTTTCTTGCGTCTCCGCGTGACGATTTTTCATATTTGTTTCAGTGTGAAAATAAAAGAAAAAAAAAACATGGTGGGTGGTTGCTTCTTTGATGGAGGATCCTGCACTTTTTTGGCTGCCCAAATTCGACAATTATTTTTCAACTATTTAGCCATGACAGGATTTCTGCAATTTTCTTTTGGGTGCCCAAATAAAATAAAAATTTGTCTCCAACTATACATTTATGGTATGGTATCTGCATTTTATCGATGCCCTAATTGAAAAAAAAAGGAACTCGACATGGATTGAAACATCGGCTTGAGATATTCAAATCTCGCTATAGAGATTGCATGCACATAAGATTGTTTGATCAAAAAATGGGAATCATGGAAGAAAACCCCATATATCCCATGGCCCCAGTTATTTTCTCGTGGGAACATCTACCAGATGTAAGAGAAAATCAATGTCGATACATGTTTTCTTTATATATCAAATTGTTTGATGCAAAGGTCGATGTGTGCTGCTCTATGGAACCTTGTGGGATCTTGCTTGCAGCCTGTTTGGAGTTTACTTGGTTCTTGGTTGTATGATTCATCTGTCAATTTGTATATCGTGGAACTCCGAGTGTTGTTTGGAAGACACAAAACAACAGAATTGCAATTTTTTAGCCAACTATCCTGCAAGTCCGCCTGTCAATTTGTATAGTGTTGTGACGCAAATGTAGTATGTGGCTTGTTTTAGCACGTTTCCTTGATCGATAAACTTGGTAAAATTAATCTCTTGGAATAATTTGAAATAAAAATATATATATATACTGTGCGAAGTCCAATGGTGCTATCATATAAACAAGAGGCCCTTAAAATTCAAATTGGTCATTGTTATACTTGCGGTGATAGAATTTAAAACAACTTTGTTTTGCTTACTTCAATTTTTTTTAAAATAAGAGATTTAACATCCTTTAATAATTTTATGTAATTAAATTGTACAATATCAATATTTAATATTAATAATTTAGTATTTGAAAATAATGTTTTTAGATAATGTTAGATAGTTGATAGGGATTGCCATCCGTAAACAATCACAATCTTGACCCCGCCAACCCTGGAGCCCGCCTGTCAATTTGTATATCGTGGAACTCTGAGTGTTGTTTGGAGGACACAAAATAATAGAAGTGAAATGTTGAGCCAGCCAACCCATAAGTCCGCTTGTCAATTTGTATATCGCGGAACTCTGGGTGCTATTTGTAGGACATGAAATAATAAAAGCCTAATTTTGAGCCCGCCAGCCTGAGAACCCGTGATCCAAAAAGTGGTGCCAGCCCGAGAACCCATGATCCAAAAAGTGGCTAAGTATGGAATGAGGGATCTGTACATGCTCTATAAAATATCATGTCCATACTTTATAAAAGTACATATTTAGTATGTATGACTCATTTCTCAGAAAATTTCTAGGTGTAGAAGTTGGCGGATACACATGTTCAGATTTCCACTTACTTTTATATCACCAGCCCGACCGACCGCTTCCCCATTTCATATTGTACAAACTTTTTAGATCGCAGGTTTCCGAATAGGCGGATTTTTATTTTAAATAATATATTTAACATCCTTTAATAATTTTATGTAATTAAATTGTACAATATCAATATTTAATATTAATAACTTAGTATTGAAAATAATGTTTTTAGATAATGTTAGATAGTTGATAGGGATCACCATTCATAAACAATCACAATCTTGAGCCCGCCAGCCCTGGATTCTGTCTGTCAATTTTTATAACGCAAAACTCCAAGTGTTGTTTAGAGGACACAGAACAATAGAAGTGCAATGTAGAGCCAACCAACCTGCAAGTCCACCTGTCAATTTGTATATCACAGAACTCTGGGTGCTATTTGTAGGACACATAACAATAGAGGCCCAATTTTGAGCCTGCCAGACCAAGAACCCGCGATCCAAAAAGTGGCTAAGTATGGTATGAGGGATCGGTACATGCTCTATAAAATCTCATGTCCATACTTTATAAAAGTACATATTTAGTATGTATTACTCATTTTTTGGAAAATTTCTAGGTGCGGAAGTTGGCGGATTCACGTCTTCAGATTTCACTTACTTTTATATTAACAGCTCGACCAAGCGCTTCCTCGTTTCATATTGTACAATTTTTTTGGCTCGTGGGTTTCCAAATAGGCGGGTTACCGGATAGGCGGGTTCAACATTGCGTTTCAATTGTTTCACCGCCTGCAAACATCACCCGAACTTCCGCGATCTACAAATTAGCAAACAAATTGAAATAAAAGAATATATACTATGTGAAGTCTAATGGAACAATCATGTGAATGAGAGGACATTAAAATTCAAATTCGTCATTGTGATACTTGCGGTGAAGCTAACAGTACTAAAACTTTACTTAAACATCCAAAAATTGATATTATTGTAACTTTTCGACGCTTCTATTATAAAAACAGATCCTGGAAACTATAAACATCACTCACTGTATCTATTCCTTGATTGAATAACCTGTTAACATGTTTGATGCACTTCATAGTTACTGTTAATACCATCAATGGTGCTTTCTTACAACAATTCTCGATTCCAAAAATTGCCATCCACTTTCTCTTTTTCCCTCTACTTTCCCTTTCTTTACTTACTCGTTTTTCAGAAAATGTCTAGGTGCGGGATTTGGCGGATTCACATCTTCATATTTCTATTGTTACTTTTCTATCACCATCTTGACTGATCTCTTCCCCTTTTCATATTGAACAAAATTTTTGAATCATGAGTTCCCACATAGGCAGGTTCAACATTGCATTTCCATTGTTTCGCTGCCTGCAAATAACACTCGGATTTCCACGATTTACAAATTAGCAAACAGATTCCCCTTCATCTCATATTATTTTGCTTTCTGTTTACTTGGTCCTTTTTTCTGAATGTCTCATGCTTTTATATACAACACCCGAAGTTTTGCAATATACAAATTGTCCTCTCGACATTGCGCTTCCACTGTTCCCCTACACACAAACAACACCCAAAATTCTGCGATATACAAATTGATGGCCAAAATATGTCACTGAGATACAATTTGACCATCGTCCCCTCATGTCTCCTAGTTATATCTTGTGACCCTTTTTTTGTAATCCGCTCGACCGCTTTCCATACTTGGGCATTTCTTGGAATCTATTTTGCAGGTTGGCGGGTGGACAAAATGTACAATGATTGGTCTCTCTTCGCCATCACTACTACCTTCATACTTATTTCTAGATATGAAATTATTAATCTTTAATGCTAGTAGTTCATCGTGCAAGAACCGTTAAGATTGTCATTAATGTCCGGAAGGCCGGAGAAGATTTTTCATTACTACGAATTAAACCAAGATCTGTGGAGAAGAGTGTTATCCTTTCCAAGTATTAATTTCAAACATGAGGCAATCTCTTTCGTGCACCGGTTAGTTGGCACCTTTAAGAAATCTCTAATTCTTAATCGCTCTTTGTCGTCACCGCCACCTTCGCACTTTTTTCTAAATATGCAACTAGTGAACTTTAATGGTAACAAATCATTATGCATGAACCTTGAGATTGTCATTGATCAGTTAAAGTCTCGAGGATATCTTCCTTTGATACGCATTAAACCAGGATTTGCGGAGGGTTATATTATCCCTCCCCAATTTTCATTTCAAACATTGTCTGGAGAAAACGAAAATTCTTGTTAACTTGTGGCAGCAGTTCTGTCTAGATACAGTGAACATGTTCGGGCATGATGGCCAGAGGTTCTAGTATTCCAGGGAATATTCTTACTACTCATATCCCTCCGCCCAAGAGAAAAAAATGAGATGGTCGCTTGGTACATCGAGAGATATATTTCAAGATAAAGAATTCCAAGGCAACCCTGCCTAATCAGAGAATCTTCCCAGTTCCATTGATGGTTGGCGCAGAGGTTGATGCCATGGATTCTGAGCCGGACTAAGATGATCTGATGAACGTTGATACGACAATGGATGATGCCAATGCAAAGACTATTCCCACTCCTGCGCCCAAATTGAAATCAATTATAATGGGTCAAACTTCCCAGCTTAGTGATGGTGTTCCTAACAACACCAAGAGAAGGAGTTTCAGAAAAGAAACTGTCGTTGAACGCAATAGTCACTTTGTAGCTCGAAAGTAGGAATTCCAGAGGTCCAAATTAGTACGTTCTGGGCGAAAGACTTTCATTGTAAGGAAATGATATGTTGATGCTCCCAGAGATATATTTCAAGCCAAAACAAAATTCAATTGTGGGACTATTGTCATGTTATTTGGATATACAATTAACATCTTAGGGAATGAGGACCATAACTCCCACTGGTGCAAGGCATATTTCTACTAGTCATTTCCTTCCACCCAGAATGAACTAATTTGGGCCTCTGGAATTGAACGTGAAACCTGTGTCCCTGAAGTTTTTGACTGTGGAGAGGCGGTTTCTTGGTGTGTCATAAATTTCAGTTAAGGGCTATTCCATTTTCCCTGCAACATTTTTTGTCTTCTTCCTCACGGGAAGCTTATGAGAACTAGCAATTTTACCATAGGATGATCCATCGAGGAGAAAACTGCAAGGATTTCCTAAAACAAAAGGCATGGTAATCAGTTTTGTATGCATGTTGAATAACATCTCGATGGCTCCTACATGTTGCGGATCCCGTGCCTGTGTTTGTGGCAGATACGTTCAATGTTTTGGCCCAAAGAATTGGGTCCAATTACTAAGGATAGATGTACAGTTCTCAGTTTTTTTTTTTTTTAAATGGATTTGCTATTAAAAAATTTTTCCTTGGAGTCTTGGTCACTACTTCTTTTCTGGATTTAATGCCTCTTCTCATTGGCATGGTTTGTTAGTCTCGTAGTTATTCGATATTGTATTTGCTTAGGTAATTTTTTCTAAAATGGAGCATATAACAATTATATGACAATGTACTGTGTCGATCCATCAAGATTTTATGCAAACAAAAAATGAATTAAACACAGTTTCAAACCAACGTTCAATTCTATTCGCAATGCAGATAGAACATAGAAATACCAAATCACAATGTTGCAACAAGATCGTCATTCTTGTTTCTAGACATGCCATTATTAAGATTTAATGATAACAACCCATAATGCAAGAAGTTTAATACTTAAGTTAATATTTTGAAATCATGGAAGAATGTATCAAGACACACTTACACCCACAAGTTGCAATAAAATCTAATCTTCAACAAAGCATTTGCTGAAAATTACTAGAAAATGATGGTTTTGCCACAATGAGGCTTGTTTGAAACCAATTCGCGTTTGCGAAAATTTCCCTTCGCCTTTCTATTTTCCTACTCTTTTATCCATTGGAGTTTCTCGTTCTAGTTACTTAATCATTTTTTTTTCGAAAATGCCTTGTTGCGCAGGTTGGCAGATTCATGTGTTTCGACCGAGCGCTTCCCCTTTGTCTAAATTTCACTTTCCATTTTCGTGACCTGCAAATAACACTCCGACTTCTGCGATATGAATATTTACTTTTGGAATCCCACATCATCCCCTCCTACGTGTTACACATTTTTCACCAAAATGTTCCGATATATACAATTTGACACTCGGGGCCTTATGGCTCCTCGGGAATCCGTCACCCTATTTTGAAGCTCGTCTGACCGCTTTCCACACTTGAAAATTTCTTGACATCTCTTTGGCAGATTGTCGAGTTCACAGGTTCATGAAATTTCAAATTTCTAGATTTTTTTTCCTCTGCCCATTACCTTCAAATTTCTTTCCAAGTATATGCAATATGTATACAACTTATCCAACAACACACAGAAAAGATCTTGCTAGGAAATGGAATATCTATTGCAAATTTGAATATATTGGACCTCCTTTTCCCTCTTCTATACTTGACCAAATTGTTATTTCTTTTTCCCCTCTACTCTCTCTTTCTCTTTACTTAGTCATTTTTCCGAAAATGCGACTTTGACCAACCAATAGTCATTCGATGCCTAGGCACTTTTCATATTGTGAATTCCCAGACACCTGGGCTCTATATTGAACTTCCATTGTTCTATCGCCTGCAAAAAACACCCAAACCTCGGCCACGGTTTCAAAATAGTTCGACAAGGGTTCCCTCATTCCATACTTAGCCACTTTTTGGATCGCGGGTTCTCGAGCTGGCGGGCTCAAAATTGGGCCTCTATTGTTTTGTGTCCTACAAGTAGCACCCAGATTTTAGCAATATACAAATTGACAGGTGGACTTGTGGGCTGGTTGGCTCAACATTGCACTTCTATTGTTCCATGTCCTCCAANTTCCAAAAATTGCCATCCACTTTCTCTTTTTCCCTCTACTTTCCCTTTCTTTACTTACTCGTTTTTCAGAAAATGTCTAGGTGCGGGATTTGGCGGATTCACATCTTCATATTTCTATTGTTACTTTTCTATCACCATCTTGACTGATCTCTTCCCCTTTTCATATTGAACAAAATTTTTGAATCATGAGTTCCCACATAGGCAGGTTCAACATTGCATTTCCATTGTTTCGCTGCCTGCAAATAACACTCGGATTTCCACGATTTACAAATTAGCAAACAGATTCCCCTTCATCTCATATTATTTTGCTTTCTGTTTACTTGGTCCTTTTTTCTGAATGTCTCATGCTTTTATATACAACACCCGAAGTTTTGCAATATACAAATTGTCCTCTCGACATTGCGCTTCCACTGTTCCCCTACACACAAACAACACCCAAAATTCTGCGATATACAAATTGATGGCCAAAATATGTCACTGAGATACAATTTGACCATCGTCCCCTCATGTCTCCTAGTTATATCTTGTGACCCTTTTTTTGTAATCCGCTCGACCGCTTTCCATACTTGGGCATTTCTTGGAATCTATTTTGCAGGTTGGCGGGTGGACAAAATGTACAATGATTGGTCTCTCTTCGCCATCACTACTACCTTCATACTTATTTCTAGATATGAAATTATTAATCTTTAATGCTAGTAGTTCATCGTGCAAGAACCGTTAAGATTGTCATTAATGTCCGGAAGGCCGGAGAAGATTTTTCATTACTACGAATTAAACCAAGATCTGTGGAGAAGAGTGTTATCCTTTCCAAGTATTAATTTCAAACATGAGGCAATCTCTTTCGTGCACCGGTTAGTTGGCACCTTTAAGAAATCTCTAATTCTTAATCGCTCTTTGTCGTCACCGCCACCTTCGCACTTTTTTCTAAATATGCAACTAGTGAACTTTAATGGTAACAAATCATTATGCATGAACCTTGAGATTGTCATTGATCAGTTAAAGTCTCGAGGATATCTTCCTTTGATACGCATTAAACCAGGATTTGCGGAGGGTTATATTATCCCTCCCCAATTTTCATTTCAAACATTGTCTGGAGAAAACGAAAATTCTTGTTAACTTGTGGCAGCAGTTCTGTCTAGATACAGTGAACATGTTCGGGCATGATGGCCAGAGGTTCTAGTATTCCAGGGAATATTCTTACTACTCATATCCCTCCGCCCAAGAGAAAAAAATGAGATGGTCGCTTGGTACATCGAGAGATATATTTCAAGATAAAGAATTCCAAGGCAACCCTGCCTAATCAGAGAATCTTCCCAGTTCCATTGATGGTTGGCGCAGAGGTTGATGCCATGGATTCTGAGCCGGACTAAGATGATCTGATGAACGTTGATACGACAATGGATGATGCCAATGCAAAGACTATTCCCACTCCTGCGCCCAAATTGAAATCAATTATAATGGGTCAAACTTCCCAGCTTAGTGATGGTGTTCCTAACAACACCAAGAGAAGGAGTTTCAGAAAAGAAACTGTCGTTGAACGCAATAGTCACTTTGTAGCTCGAAAGTAGGAATTCCAGAGGTCCAAATTAGTACGTTCTGGGCGAAAGACTTTCATTGTAAGGAAATGATATGTTGATGCTCCCAGAGATATATTTCAAGCCAAAACAAAATTCAATTGTGGGACTATTGTCATGTTATTTGGATATACAATTAACATCTTAGGGAATGAGGACCATAACTCCCACTGGTGCAAGGCATATTTCTACTAGTCATTTCCTTCCACCCAGAATGAACTAATTTGGGCCTCTGGAATTGAACGTGAAACCTGTGTCCCTGAAGTTTTTGACTGTGGAGAGGCGGTTTCTTGGTGTGTCATAAATTTCAGTTAAGGGCTATTCCATTTTCCCTGCAACATTTTTTGTCTTCTTCCTCACGGGAAGCTTATGAGAACTAGCAATTTTACCATAGGATGATCCATCGAGGAGAAAACTGCAAGGATTTCCTAAAACAAAAGGCATGGTAATCAGTTTTGTATGCATGTTGAATAACATCTCGATGGCTCCTACATGTTGCGGATCCCGTGCCTGTGTTTGTGGCAGATACGTTCAATGTTTTGGCCCAAAGAATTGGGTCCAATTACTAAGGATAGATGTACAGTTCTCAGTTTTTTTTTTTTTTAAATGGATTTGCTATTAAAAAATTTTTCCTTGGAGTCTTGGTCACTACTTCTTTTCTGGATTTAATGCCTCTTCTCATTGGCATGGTTTGTTAGTCTCGTAGTTATTCGATATTGTATTTGCTTAGGTAATTTTTTCTAAAATGGAGCATATAACAATTATATGACAATGTACTGTGTCGATCCATCAAGATTTTATGCAAACAAAAAATGAATTAAACACAGTTTCAAACCAACGTTCAATTCTATTCGCAATGCAGATAGAACATAGAAATACCAAATCACAATGTTGCAACAAGATCGCCATTCTTGTTTCTAGACATGACATTATTAAGATTTAATGATAACAACCCATAATGCAAGAAGTTTAATACTTAAGTTAATATTTTGCAATCATGGAAGAATGTATCAAGACACACTTACACCCACAAGTTGCAATAAAATCTAATCTTCAACAAAGCATTTGCTGAAAATTACTAGAAAATGATGGTTTTGCAACAATGAGGCTTGTTTGAAACCAATTCGCGCTTGCGAAAATTTCCCTTCTCCTTTCTATTTTCCCACTCTTTTATCCCCTATAGTTTCTCTTTCTAGTTACTTAATCATTTTTTTTTTCGAAAATGCCTTGTTGCACAAGTTGGCAGATTCATGTGTTTCGACCGAGCGCTTCCCCTTTGTCTAAATTGCACTTTCCATTTTCGTGACCTGCAAATAGCACTCCGACTTCTGCGATATGAAGATTTACTTTTGGACTCCCACATCATCCCCTCCTACGTGTTACACATTTTTCACCAAAATGTTCCGATATATACAATTTGACACTCGGGGCCTTATGGCTCCTCGGGAATCTGTCACCCTATTTTGAAGCTCGTCTAATCGCTTTCCACACTTGAAAATTTCTTGACATCTCTTTGGCAGATTGTCGAGTTCACGGGTTCATGAAATTTCAAATTTCTAGATTTTGTTTCCTCTGCCCATTACCTTCAGATTTCTTTCCAAGTATATGCAATATATATACAACTTATCCAACAACACACAGAAAAGATCTTGCTAGGAAATGGAATATCTATTGCAAATTTGAATATATTGGACCTCATTTTCCCTCTTCTATACTTGACCAAATTGTTATTTATTTTTCCCCTCTACTCTCTCTTTCTCTTTACTTAGTCGTTTTTCCAAAAATGCAACTCTGACCAACCAATAGTCATTCGATGCCTAGGCACTTTTCAGATTGTGAATTCCCAGACACCTGGGCTCTATATTGAACTTCCATTGTTCTGTCGCCTGCAAAAAACACCCAAACCTCGACCACGGTTTCAAAATAGTCCGACAAGGGTTCCCTCATTCCATACTTAGCCACTTTTTGGATCGCGGGTTCTCGAGCTGGCGGGCTCAAAATTGGGCCTCTATTGTTTTGTGTCCTACAAGTAGCACCCAAAGTTTAGCAATATACAAATTGACAGGTGGACTTGTGGGCTAGTTGGCTCAACATTGCACTTCTATTGTTCCATGTCCTCCAAACAACACTCGAAGTTTCGTGATATACAAATTGACAAACACACTCTAGGGATGGTGGGCTCAAGATTGCGATTGTTTATGGATGGAAAAGTGCTAATAATGATCCACATACTACATTTGCGTCACAGAGGTTATATTAAAGGGAAAATCATGTCCTCTATAGTTTTGTTTCCTACAAACAACACCCAGAGTTCCGCACTATACAAATTGACAGGCGGACTTGTGGGCTGACTGGCTAAAAAATTGCAATTCTACTGTTCTATGTCCTGCAAACAACACTCAAAGTTCCACAATATACAAATTGACAGACGAAGCATACAACCAAGAACCAAGCAAACTCGTGAATCGTATTCCTATTCGTTGTTTTTTGTGCCCTCCACCTTCGCACTTCTTTCCAAGTATATATCTTGGTAGGAAATGGGATATTTATTACAGTTGTGAATATGTTATCCTTTCTTTTCCATCTTCTATGCTTAGCCAAATATCCATTTCTCTTTTCCCTGAACTTTATCTTTCTCGTCACTTATTCGTTTTTTCAAAAATTTCTAGCTGCGCGATTAGGAAGACTTATGGGTTCACGTTTGCACTCGTGCTCTTATATTGTGACACTAACCGACCGCTTCCCAATTCCATACCCAGTCATTTATCTGACCGTGGATTCTCGGTAGGTAGGCTCTAGATTGGGCTTCTATTGTTCCATGATCTGCGAACAGTATCGTGATTTCCACGATATACAAATTTACAACCGGACTCAGATCATACCGTCTTCCATATTATAGTCTACCTATGATTCCCTCTTCCGTGGTACACATTTTGCACTGAAAACTTCCGAGACATACAATTTAACCTTCGGGTCCTCACGTCTTCTGTGGAACTATTGTCACCCCATTTTGAAGCATGTCTGTCTGCTTTCCATACTTCGCCATTTCTTCGAATTTCTTTTGCAAATCGTCGGGTTGGTGGGTTCAAGAAATATCCAATTCCTAATCGTTGTTTCATGTGCTCGCGCCTTTTTGCAATTAAAAATTAGCAATTACATATAAGATCTTATTTCTAAGTATGCAATTAGCAAGCGTTAATGCTAAACCAGGATTTGAGGAAATCTCCCATTAATACGCATAAAACCAAAAAATTTGGATGGTTATATTATCCCTTATGACTATTAATTTCAAACATCATGGAATGTCATTTGTGCGTCATCGGGTTGTTCCATTCACTAAATATTCAATCCTCGATTTTGAAAACGAGTCTAACCAACCGTTTCCCTATTCCACACTTAGCCACTTTCCCAGAATTCCACAAATATACAAACCGGTCGTGGAACTGCCCCATCATGATCTCTTCCGTTTTACACGTTATGCATTCAAAAATTCTGATACATAAAATTTGACCGTGGTTCACTCACCTCTCTTGATTATCCCCTGTAACCTTATTTTGAATCCCATCCAACCGCTTTTCAGACCTAGCCATTCATTCCTTTCTCTCCCTCGTCTCTGTGACCTTCGCACTTGTCTATAATAAAAAAATGTTTTTATATATACAGTACATTTTGCACTGAAAACTTCTGAGAGATACAATTTGACCCTCGTATCCTCACGTCTCATGTGGAACTATTATCACCCCATTTTGAAGCATGTCTG
This sequence comes from Picea glauca, assembly GCA_000966675.3. Classification (NCBI taxonomy): domain Eukaryota; kingdom Viridiplantae; phylum Streptophyta; class Pinopsida; order Pinales; family Pinaceae; genus Picea; species Picea glauca. The sequence continues at coordinate 15,413 of JZKD02S2064551.1, forward strand.
TCTGCTTTCCATATTTCGCCATTTCTTCGAATTTCTTTCACGGATCATCGAGTTGGCAGGTTCAATAAATTTCCAATTCCTAATCGTTGTTTCCTGTGCCTGTGCCCTTTTGCAATTAGCAATTACCAATTATATATAAGATTTTATTTCTAAGTATGGAATTAGCAAGCATTAATGCTAAACCAGGATTTGAGGAAATCTCCCATTAATACGCATAAAACCAAAATTTATGGATGGTTATATTATCCCTTTCGAGTGTTAATTTCAAACATCATGGAATGTCAGTTGCGCGTCATCGGGTTGGTTCGTTCATGAAATATTCAATCTTCGATTCCGAAAACAAGTCTGACCAATCGTTTCCCTATTTCATACTTAGCCACTTTCCTGGAATTCCGCAAATATACAAATCGATCGTTGAACTCCCCCATCATGCTCTCTTCCGTTTTACACGTTTTTCAATAAAAAATTATGATACATAAAATTTAACCGTGGGACACTTGCCTCTCCTTAGTATCCCCCTTAACCCTATTTTGAATCTCGTCCAACCGCTTTTCAGACCTTGCCATTTTTCCTTTCTCTCCCCCGTCTCCTTGACCTTCGCACTTGTCTATAATAAAAAAAATGTTTTAAAATATATATATATATATATATATATATCTTGTTTCTAAATATGCAATTAGTGACATTTAATTCTAATAGCTCATCGTGCAGGAACCGTATAGATTGTCATTGATGGGAAAAAGGCTCGAGGAGATATCCTATTAATATGCATTAAACCAAGCTTTGTGGAGGGTTATATTATCCCTTTCGAGTGTTGATTTCAAAATCATGAAATGTTGTTCACACGTCGTCGGCTTGGCACATTCACGAAACCTCCAATCCTTAATTGCTCTTCATTGTACCCACCACCTTCGCACTTCTAAATATGCAATAAGTAATCCTTACTGCTAACAGTTCATCATGCGCCACCCATACAAATTGTCATTAATCAGCGAAAGGCTCAAGGAGCTTTCCCATTCATAACCATTTAACCAAGATTTTGTGGAGGGTTATATTATCAACTCTGACTGTTCATTTCAACCATCATCTAGAGAAAACCAACGTTCTCATAAACCTATGGCATCATCTCGACAACAGTTCTGTGGAGATACAGTGAACATCTTTGGGCGCAAGGACCAGAACATCCAGTGGTCCAGGGCATATTCTTATTACTCAACCCCTTCCGCCCAGAACGTAGTAATTTGGACCTATGGGATTGCTCGTGTAGGTTGTGTCCCTGAAGTTTTTTACTATAAGGAGTTGGTCTCTTGGTGCGTTGATAAATTTATTTCAGACAAAATAATTATTCCATTGTGGGACCACTCTTTTGTTTCTTTGTTACCTTAGGTCTTCCGTCAGATGTTAAGATTGTCGAAGCCAACATTGACATTCAAAGGAGAAGATTCCAAATAGTTCCTAGCAAAGAATAATAACGGGTTGGACCTCTTGCCCCATTTATTGGAAGACCTGATTTTAGTTCCTGAAGATATCACAAGATTGCAGTTTATTTCATTTATAAATCCATTCCGTGAAATTGCCTAGCTGTTTACAATAATAACGGGACAGGAGTCCACAACAACTATTTCCCAGATGGCTCTTTATATTTTTTATTTCACAGTCAAGGAACAAGCCATTTTTTATTGGGGAAAGTTAATTTCCCATGAAATTTGTTCTTAATTGTCAAGATTCAAAAGGGAAAATAAATTTTATATGTCATCCTACTTAGTTTTTGCGATAACACATTGATGTCAGTTTCCAGAACTGTCTCTCTCCAAGAATGTCAACTGGGAATTTGACCCAGTAACGTTCTTGTAGCAAGCCTTGTGGAAGCACAAGGCCTCCCACTATTTTTATGAGGTTTTTAATGGCTTCATGTCTGTTTTCAAAATTTTGTTGCTAGGAGAAGATGCTCCGCACATATCTGAACATGGAACCAGTTTTTTGGACAGGAAGGGGACACTTGAACATTCAGATGATTACATTGTGATAAGGATTTTTGGCTCCAGGGAAAAACCTGCTCTCCTTCCATGTCACATTAAGGACATAATGTTTGTCACAAAAGTAGCACGACAATACAATTATTGGTTGCATCTATTCCAAAATAAGAGAAAAAAACTGTTCATTCCTCTACCTTGGAAAGTCGGGGACTTCGTGTTGAAGAATGTCAACAAAATTGACGAATTCACAACACATTCTAGCAACTTGAACCTGAGATATGCTAAAATCCTAAGAGGGTTCGACCCCGATAAAAATTTTCTACAACATTTACAAACACTTGGCTTTGGAAATTGTTTTTTCAAAAAACACTTGACCAAAAACAGAGACACTGGCAGCAACGCTCCTGCTTCTGATGTCGGTGACCTAGACACACTGCAAAGAAAAATTAAATTGTACAGGCAACAGGGAAAAGGCCCCGGTGACAAGAGTGTTCAATCGGAGAATAACACTCCCAAAAGTACGACATCCCGGAGCATCACTCCAATGGCCCACCATAACAACAAAGAAACTTAGATTTCTTCAAACGAAGGAGGATATAACAACCCTCTTCACTCTAATATTGATAGTTTTCACAAGCTTCCAGTGGACAAGAAGAGAAAAAAAATGTGGGATAGGCGGAAGAGCCCGAAATTCAGAGTGAGAACATGGAACTTGAGCCTGATCTGGATAGCGTACTATGCTACCTCGATCATCCTGGAGACACCATCTATCATAGTCATCCAATGGACATATCTAATACCGAAAATTTTGACGAAGATGAATCCTTCGTGTTCCAGAGCGTTGTTTTTTACAGCCAGTCCAAAAAAATTGATTATTGAAAAACAAATGTAAAAAATAAGAAAGGAAAATCTCGTTCAGAGGTTAACCTTGTGAACATGCGGACGTCCCAAATCTGTCAACTTCACATAGCTAGTAGAGATGCACTTCATGATTCCATTGGAGGCATCGAGGCTGAGAATGCCAGACTGAAGCACCAGGTCAAGGAATTGGAAGAGGCTTTGATTCCTATTCCATTGCTTACCCATCCTTTGGCAATAGCCATGCTTGCCACCGTTGCAGCCAAGTTAAAAGGATCCTCCAGCCTCCTTTCATTCTGTAGAGGATATGTGGAGAATAATATCAAGAAAAGAATGGAATTGGTTACTGAGGCATGGGAAACATCACAAACCATGACTTCCCTTGGAACTAGGGCACATAATTTTCTTGAACATTTGCAGGCGGAGTTAAAAGATGAAGAACATTTCTATTTAAACATGATCCTTCCTTTTGGAACCATTGTCAACAACATGACAGAAACAAGAAGAAGACAACAAGATCTTCCATCCAAAAACCGGATCGGTCAATTAAATGCATGTTGGAAAGAAAAAGTGAAGAACCTGCATCTCA
>JZKD02S2064551.1:18845-30461 GCA_000966675.3 Picea glauca
TGTGTCTTCCAAACAACACTCGGAGTTCCACGATATACAAATTGACAGATGAATCATACAACCAAGAACCAAGTAAACTCCAAACAGGCTGCAAGCAAGATCCCACAAGGTTCCATAGAGCAGCACACATCGACCTTTGCATCAAACAATTTGATATATAAAGAAAACATGTATCGACATTGATTTTCTCTTACATCTGGTAGATGTTCCCACGAGAAAATAACTGGGGCCATGGGATATATGGGGTTTTCTTCCATGATTCCCATTTTTTGATCAAACAATCTTATGTGCATGCAATCTCTATAGCGAGATTTGAATATCTCAAGCCGATGTTTCAATCCATGTCGAGTTCCTTTTTTTTTCAATTAGGGCATCGATAAAATGCAGATACCATACCATAAATGTATAGTTGGAGACAAATTTTTATTTTATTTGGGCACCCAAAAGAAAATTGCAGAAATCCTGTCATGGCTAAATAGTTGAAAAATAATTGTCGAATTTGGGCAGCCAAAAAAGTGCAGGATCCTCCATCAAAGAAGCAACCACCCACCATGTTTTTTTTTTCTTTTATTTTCACACTGAAACAAATATGAAAAATCGTCACGCGGAGACGCAAGAAAACATCGATTGCATTTGTAATTAGATTCTCAAGTACTCGAGTCTGACGAACATTCATCTGGGTGTTGAAGAAATATTGTAGAGACACACTACAAAATTCTTACTGGGAGATGCAAGAATACATCAAAATAACAACATCGATTTCATTTGTAATTAGATTCTCAAGTACTCAAGTCCAACGAACATTCATCTGGGTGTTGAAGAAATATTACAGAGACACATGAGATATTTTCGTTTCCTACCAAAGCTTGATATGCTTTTTTTCTCGTTTTTGTTTTTTCTTCTTCAACCGATATGCAATAGTGCATTGTCCTCATTTAAGGTAAATTTGTTGTGTATCCGATAGTCGTGCAACATGTAGACACTACTTTCCCTTTTCTATAGGTATGCTTCATACGACAATTCTGCTAACCTAGGAAGCACATCTTGTAATAGAGGCTTCCTAATTGTACAATGCACGGTTGTGTTGCCCACGGTTCAGATGGAAACATTGAGGCAATGTCCATATATATATGGACATTTTTCACTGCATCACAGACAATCAATCGTATCATCACTTATCAAAGCAAAAGAAAAAGTAGGAGAGTTTCATTTCACACATACATGCTCAAAGGGGGTCGAGTATGCATTCGTTGCAACCAAAACACCTTCAACCTCGAAACGTGAGAATAGGAATTAATACACTGAACAATATAATACACAATTGCAACCCCCCCCGGCAAAAATAAAATAAAATAAAACAAGCCGCAGAAATTTGGTGAAGGCTATTTGTATAAGCAAAGTGAGGATGATTTTGTAAATGTATATGCACAACAGTTGTAGATCTAGTTAGTTTCTTCAGATCATGTACTATGTTTGCTCACAACTTTGTTACAAATGTTGTTTGGGTTGTGCGAAAGATATTTTCTCTAACATCTCTTTTCTTTGTTATATTTTTGAAGAGTATAAGTGGAAACTACCCTTTATTCAATTGTTGTTCCATTGACGAAAACAAATTTGAATAGGTATCGAACAATTGCAGTTGCAACATGGAACATTGCAATATTTGTGTAACTTACTTGAGATACATGAACATGCGAAAGTAAAGGACAAAACTGGATATGGAGAATGGTACCATTGCCTTGTCGTTGTCCGACTCTCCATATTTTCTATGGAGAATGTGTTGCAAGCCAAGTTTTCTCGCTAGTGTGACAACTGCGCCAATGGTTCTGATTGGGTAAATATCATTGCTCTGTGCAAGATGGCTAATAGTTGCGTCCATGATGAAATGTTATTCTGAACAAACAACGAGAATTTTTTCCACAATACTTGTTTCGTTGATCGAAATAATCCGATCACAATCACCACAATCATATATTGTTTTGAGCAATATATTAAAATTTGTAATGGATATCCCATTACCCGAATATATCTTTTTTGCATGTTTCTGGACAAGTTGTATAGGAATAGTCAATGTGACTGTCATCATGGCCTCCTTGTCTGTCATGTCAGCATGCATAATGGATCTTGTTTTGGTTGCCTTGTCCAAGTAGGTGCTATAGATGACCATTATGTCCCCAATGAACACTTGTCCAGTTCGGTGGTTGTTCAAGCCCTCTATTGATAGTACTTTGGGTGTTACAAGTCTATACCTGGTGACAATTTTTGAACAGGAAAACTAAAGTGAATGGTAGTGTGCATTATTTTTTTATATTATTTTTTCATTGGCATAAATCTACAAGTAGATGCATAGCTTCGATGAACTATGGAGCCAGAGTTTTTCAAACACACCTCTTAGTCTGTGGAACCTGCGCTATGTTCGGCGTCTCACTTGTAGTTGTTGATACTTCTTGTGAACTACAAACCATGTATTGCATATGACAACAACATATTCACCATGCCATAGATGAATAAGTAGTCGAGGATATTTTTTTGGTAAACATACTAGGAACATAATGTATGCATCTTTACCTTTGGCCTTGTCGGCCTGCTGATGTCTGGGATGACTGACTGTTCATGGCCATGTCACTAGTCCAACTTTTTATGATGCAAGCATGTGTAGATGAACATCAAAAGGACTAAACAAGCATATGCATTGTACACTGTCCATAATAGTTCTTAATGTCACATGTAGGGTGGAAGGATATGGAATATGAAATAGGGTGTCAAGGGATACTCAGGAAACATGAGGACTTGAGGGTCAAATTGTATGCCTCTGATTTTTTGACTGGGAAAATGTGTAACAATAAATAGGGCATGATGGTGGGGCAGGACGACCAATCTGTATATCGTGGACCCCCAGAAGCCAGGGGAGAAATCTTGAACCCGCCAACCCGACACCCGCAATCGATAAAGTGGGTAAGTATGGAATAAGGTAGAAGCATGACCATAAATGTGAACCCGTGAGTCCACCAACCCGTGCACCAAGGCATTTTTGGAAAGACCACTAAGCAGAGCAATTAGAAAGAAAAAGGGATAATAGAAAATGGAAAAAGTAGAAATGTGGAGGGCACAAAGGCCCATTGCTTCCAAGCCATCATTTTATAGTCTAATATTATATGCCCCCACCCTCTTTGTATATTTAATTTACTAGCACAGATGGTATACCCTTTCTAATATTGTACCAAAGAACCCTCTGTTGTTGCACAAAACAATTCACCTTCTTGTCCAACCAACATGTTTCTTCCAAGGTAGCAACACCAAATATAAAATGGACATGGAGGCAAGTTAGTATGAAGACATGAATGTAAAAGAAAGAAAAATAGTTATATTTATTTCAATGTAACAAAAAACAAAATACGATTCACATGAGAATAAGCAGAAAGATACGTAGTATATACATACAGGGAAAAAAAAGAGGTGCAAAGTAGCAAAACAAGCACAACATATACACAGATAGTAAATGAAATATTGAACACTGGAATATGGAATAAGAGTACAGGTATCCACCTTTTTAACTCCTCGTCTACATTCGCGCCAAAGAGTCCATCGTCCTCTCCAACTATTATGTTTGTTTAAATGTAGTAATGTAGGAAAAATACAACGGACATGAAGGAAGTTAGTATGCAGGAAAACATGTAATGAAGATAAGTTATTATGTAGGAAGGTACGCAACATATACATACAATAAACTAGGTGAAAACATATACAAACAATAAATTAAATACAAAACAACGCAATATGAAATAAAAGTACAAGCATGTACCTTTCTATCTCCTCTTCCACTGATGCAGTCAAGACTCCATCGTTTTCTCCAACTATTCTATTTGTTTGAATGTGGGAATGCACAAAATACAATGAACATGAATGGAAATTGGTATGCACTAGAGAAAAAGTAATATGTACATATAGTAAATGAGACTGAATGAATAGAATAAAAGATAGGTAGAAACATGAACCTTTTCTTTTCTCCATCCATGGTTGTAAATATATAAAAAAATTCCCTACCCAAAATATATTACAAGCCACAAAATATTACCAAATTGCATGGCCATAGATAAATGATTTTGGTTTTCCGTGGAAAAGTATCCAGATATGCTTCCAATCATGGAAATACATGTTCTTTATCCTCTACACAGACTGTTGTGCCCCTGATACAAGATTTTGGTTTTCCATGGGAAGCTATCCAGATACACTTCCAAACATGGAAATATAATTTTGCAATATCTTTTTTGTACATATCATATGTCAAGTACAAGACAAATTGTATCGTGGTCACACAAGTCTATGTAGAGGATAAAGAACATGTATTGTGATATGGGCACATTCCACCATACATCGTTTATAAGTGCAGCTTGCACATGTTTTATTTTAACAAAAAAACAATAGATATTGCAATTGCACATGTACTTCTCGAACTATTTTTTATGCAACTATTTTCTATCGTGTCAACACTGAAGTACCAACAAAATTTCACAGCAGAACAGATCTCGACCTCGCCAGACATGACAAATAACACAACCACATGTCCACTCATGGGTGCAAGGGTTGAACACTACAAAGAAGCCAAATAATAATAATAATATAAAATAAAAAAATAGCTCCAACTGTCGACGCAGGACCCCAACCCTACAAAGCCGAAGTAAACAAAAAAAAAAAACAAGCACCAAAACAACGAGAAAGCATGAATAGGCCCAACTGCAATCCCAGGGCCCCAAACCGTAAACCTGAGCCAAATAAACACAACCAACAACCGACGAACCAACGAACTAGTGAACAAGCAACAACCATCGAACCAATAAAAAACATATGTATCTCCAACGATTACGAAACTGTAGTCAAAGCATAGAAGGAACCAGAAACATATGACGAGCATGCCAGTAGAAATAAGCAAACGTTCTTACTTGCAAAATGCAAACACTGAACAACAAAGAAGGAATAGAAAATGAAACTATGGCATGGAAACTTACTTTGAAACGATGAAAGGCAGAAGTGCAGGTCGAATTGTGAACCAAACAACAACAACAAGAAACAACCGATGAACCAACGAAGAAGTCGAATTCTGAACCAAACAACAACAACAAGCAACAACCGACGAACCAACGAAGAAGAAGCACTCACTGGACTAGTAAACAATGTATGTATCTTCAATGATGAGGAAATTTCATTCCAAGGCTAGAAGAAGTATGAAACATACAATGCCTATTCAACTGGTGGTGGACAACAATATTGTCCAAATTCACTGCAACATTGTATGGAAAATTTTGAGGAAAAATGTACTCCAAGAAGCATATTTAGATAAACATTTAAGGCTATTAGACTGTCTAAGGGCCTCATGGTATGCAAACATTTAAGTTGTCAGGCCTGTTTGAGGACCTCATGTCATGTAAACATTTAAGTCGTCGGGCCTATTCAAGCACCTCAAAAAAAGTGTCAATACATTTCAATACAAATGCAAAGGAGTAATAATAATAATAGGAGCACAAATTAAAAAATAAATCACAATACAAGGTTATAAACTTTGGAATTATCAATCACTATAAACCTTGGATATCTAAACATTTCAATATGATTAGTACAAATAAAAAAGGTATCGTACATGATAAAACTTTGGATATGGCAACACAAAATTCATGGGGAATAGTGAAGCTAGCAATAAGACCTCAAGTCTATCATCCAATCAGATCATAACATATATAGCTTTTTTATTATATAAAAAATAATGTTTTTAGTTCTCTATGTCGAACATTAGAAAGCATGCAAAAAATTGTAGTCAAACAACAAACTAATATAAAGTCAACGAATTATCAATCGCTATAGTCCCTCTATGCCTTCGACAGGGACTAATAAGAGGTATAGTAGTTAGTCTCTATTTTTGATTTGATTTGATTTGGTTAAATATTTAAAGTAAGCTTTAGATATTTGTGTAAATCATCACATATAAAAATAAGGGGCATAGCCATTAGTCCCTGCTTTTGGTTCGATTTGATTTGGTTAAATATTTAAAGTTAATTATGTTGTGGCTTGTATATGAAGTGTTGAATTTTCATACTTAGTCATGTTTTTGGTTTTCAACTATTTTTTCATGTTTCTGCCTATGCCATTTGTTATCATTGTCAAATTTAACTTTGACATTCTTGTGTTATTTAATACTTGGCAATAGGTGTTGATACACATTTTTTTCTTTAATTCACACATTTTTTTCTTTAATCCATTGTTTTGGGTAAATGAATTAATTGTGAATTTGGTGTTTTGTTTTATATTATTAAAGAATGACTACTAAAACGAGACAAGCTACTTCTAGGACTCATGTCTAATACCTCAATCAATTAGTCCATCAAATTACTACGTAATATTGTAGCTTAATTAAGCTAATACTAAATATTATTAGTAACTTAAAAACATTTTCAAATGAACAAAATGAACCCCAAAATTCACTTGGAACCTTGGCCCTTGGAGATCTTGAAATCTTAGTAGAATAAAAGGACAAATGAAAAAATGCAAAAAAACAATGGTACTTAAAGCTTCAAAACTAGGTTTGAAAGATAATCTAACTCTATCTCTTGCTTTAGAAGGTTAGAATTAAATATTCAAATCATTTTAAAGGAGTTTTCTCCGAGACATGGAATTAGTGAATATGTTCTCCTCCCATTGCCTCTCTCTTCACATGTTTTCTATATATTTTAAGTTGTATGTTTTATGTTTTTTTAATGTGGCATGTCCATTTTAATTATGGTTGGATATAATAAATTGTAAACTTTTGCAAATACATTAAGCATACATCTCAAATTAACTTGCTAATTTAAATTTTATAAATATAAAATTAACATTATATGAAATGAGTAGGTAATATTGTAATACTTTTTATATTAAATTTCTCAAAAGTTTTCATGTTTTTTTATGAATAAAAAGAAGGGACTTGTTTTTTTTTAACTACTCCTCTCATTTATTTAAGTTTATATATGATGTTGCATATTATTTTAACATATTAATTTCATTATTTAGAAGATAATATTTAAATTTATGTTTTTTTTTTAATTAAATAAAAAATATTATCAACAATTTTTTAAATATTTTTGTTTACAAAGTGGAATAATGTCCATCCCTTTGCTTAGTGTGCTTTCCTTATTTGCACATCCATGGATCTAGATCTTGGAGGGGATGCACTCCCCCTCCAAACCCAGAGGTCTTCTCTTTCATGTTTATGGAAAATTCCTCCGAAGCTTTAACCATCTTGCTTTGTGAAGAAATTGGATAACATTCATGAGGTTCTTATTTTGGATTCCATTTAATTAGGCTTGATAGGTCAATTCTCTAGGATCTAGTATTCTCCCGTATTGATGGCCATTTTGGATTAGAAAAAAGTGACATATTTCAATCAAAAGGAAACTCACCCACAAGTTCTCTGATAGAGGGTTTTATGTATTTTTATTTGAAGCAAAAGAATATACGAATTTAATATTTAGAAACATGCCCTATTTATTCAACAACAGAGTGATGTACTTGAACTGATGGATCCCTGACTTTGTCCTAGAGTTGGATGTTCTTTCTACTATTCCTATTTGGATTCACCTACCTCAGTTGCCTCTACATTGTTGGAATATCATTGTTTTCGTATTTCTACGGTGAGTATTTTCGAACTTGTTTTTCGAATAATCCACAGTAGTTGTCATTATCATCGATGTTTCGAATCCGAATAGGGATTCATCATCAGGACTAATCGTCAATTGATAGCTTGCTAATCTCAGTCAAATAATAGTTAATATACATGATGTTTTTAAGTTTTAACCTAGGTTGACTGTCTAAAAACCTAATCTACAGAATTTTAAACAAAAATAAAAAAATAAAATAAATAAAAAATAATAATATAAATTATTACTAAGTTTGTAAAAGTATTAATAGTGTTTTTATTTTATATATATATATATATATATATATATATATATATATATATATATATAAGTTTTAGTATTTTTATTAATTGAATTATATTTTATAAACAAAAAATTTTAATTTTTAATTAATTGAATTATATTAAAGTTAATGTAAGAAGGGAGCTTTAGTAAAGAGTTTTAATAGTGTTTTTTATATAATATAAGTCATAGTACTTGTAATTAATTGGATTGTATATATAGTTAATGTAGGAAGGGAGCTTTAGTTAGGTTTGGTTGTTTTTAAGGTTATAGTTTTGTATATTATTACTTATTATTACTTTTTAATTTATGTTTAAATTTAATGTAAGAAGTTTAGTGAACTAGTTACTATATTATGGAAAGGAAGCTTTCAATTAGGGTTTAGGTTTAGTTTTTAGTTGATTAGGATGAATCTAGGGTTTGTTTTAGAGTAGTGTTAAATAGTGTATTTAGTATGATTAGGTCTAAGCATTGAAGGTTTTTGTAAGACTTGTTTTTAGTATTTGTTAGATTGTGTTTTTAGTATGATTTTTAGTATTATTAGGTCTAGGTATAGAAGGTTTTTGTATATATATAGATAATCATAATAGGTTTAAGATACTAAGTAGTAGGGGTTAGTTTGTGTTGTAAGTGATTAGGATGTAACATAGTAGGAATTTTAATTTATATATTGTCATAAGACTTAATCATTGAAATATATAGTAGTAGGTGTCTATAATTATAATTTATAAAGTAGGTAATATAGGTTAGTTAGACCCCTAAGTCTAAGCGGTGACACAATGGAAAAACCTAAATAAGCAAGGAAAGAAGAAGGGAGGTTTCATACCTAATTCGATCTATGAAGGTCTCTTAAGTTGGTTGATTAATGGGTGCCAAAAGCTGCTCACCTCCAGGCCACCATCTCTGTTCATATTGTTGGGGTGCCTGATTATTTCTAGAGCTTCTCTTAAGCGTCTCATGTAGTAATGATCCTCCTTTGCTAGTATCTTCGTATCCTCCAGCAGACATGGTGTTTGGTCTTAAGTGAGTGTTCTGCTAAGGCCGAGGTGTGGATGCGTTCATTTCTAATGTCTGCTCCATGTTCTTTAATCCTTACCTGAATTGATCGTCTAGTTTCCCCAATGTAACATTTCTCGCATGAACAAGAGACCTTGTAGATGCCTTTCCCTTGTTCCTGGTCTATAGGGTCTTTTACAGACTTCATTCTTTGTCTGATGGTAACTAGGGGTTTGAAGGAGGTTGTAATTTATTTCTTTTTTACAACTTTTTCAATCTTGTCCGTGACACCCCAAATGTAAGGAAGAAAGGCCTTTATATTGGAGGTTTGATCATTCTATATACGGGTCCTATTATCCTTCCTATCCATTGCCTTTTTTATGTCTTTATATCTATATCCAATGTTCTTAAAGACCTTAGTTAAGTGGTCTACTTCTTCCTTAAGATGTTCTTTGTCGAAAATTCTTTCCGCCCTTATCTCCATGGTGTTGAGAACCCCCATCTTCTGAGAGGGATGGTGGTGGGAATCCGCATGAAGGTAGCTATCTGTGTGAGTTTTCTTCCTCAAGACCTTGTGTCCCAGTGTACCATTATGTTTTCTAGTCATAAGAACATCTAGGAAGGGTATGTTGTTGTTTTCTTCTAGTTCGAGGGTGAATTTTATGTTCTCTGAAATACCATTGAGGTGTTCAAAGAATTTGTCTAGTTCTTCTTTGCCATGAGGCCATATGACGTTGGTATCATGAACATACCTTTTCCATCTAGATGGTTTAAGGGGATAAGTTTCAAGGGCATTTTTCTCGAACTTCTCCATGTATAGGTTGGCTACGATTGGGGATAAGGGGGATCCAATGGCTACTCCGCTTGTTTATTTGTAAAACTCTACTTGGAAACTAAAGAAGGTTTATTTTAGACAAACTTCTGCTAGTTTGGTTGTTTGAGGGTCTGCAACCTCATTTATAACTTGAATGGCCTCATTTAACGTGATCTTCGTAAAAAGTTAAACCACATCAAAGATGATAAGGATATCCTTTGATTCAATTTTCTCCTCCTTTATGAGTTCCACGAAGTCTCTTGAATATTTTATGTAAGAGTCTGTCTTGCCAACCAAAGGTCCTAGGATCCTTGCTACGTACCTGGCTAGTTCATAGGTTGGGGAACCGATTGTGTTGACAATTGGTCTTAGAGGAACTCCTTCCTTGTGGATTTTTGGAAGTCCATATATTCTAGGAGTGATTAGGCAGCTTGGAGTTAGTCGTTTCTTCATTCTTTCATCTAGGTTAGAAGCTTTTATGTCTTTCTTGACTTCTTTGATAACTTTGGATATTGGGTTGTTGTTTAACGTTTTATAGCTGCCAGTCGTGGTGAGATGCTCTATCATCTTGGTGTTGTAATCTATTCTTTTCATGACTACTGTAGCTCCACCCTTATAATCTTTTAAAATAACAATGTTTTCGTTGTTTTTGAGGTTCTCGATGGCCTCGCACTCCAATTTGATGATGTTACTTTTCAGTGGTTTAGCTTTCTTGAGGACGAGGGTGCAATCTTGTCTGATAGCGTTCTTGTCTTCTTCACTGAGGTTTTTGATACTGTCTTATACACTGCAAATTATGTTTTCTATGGGGATAGTTGTCAGAGCAATGGAAAAGCCCAATCCTTTTTCCAATATGTTTACTTCTTCGTTTTTAAGAACATGGCTGGATAGGTTAATTACTTTTATGCTTGTTGTAGCGTATCTTTTGTTTGTTGTAGCGTCTTTTCCGTCATACCTACCTATGTTTGTTGTAGAATCAACTACATATGTTGTAGCATCCCCTCCATTTGTTGTAGCATCAACTCTGTACGTTGTAGCATTCCCTCCATTCATTGTATCATCTTCTTCATTTGTTGTAGCATCCTCTCCATTCGCTACGTGCTTTTTTTCTTTTAGTTTTTTCATTTTGTTTGTTTGGCGTTGAATGGCCTTACGTCCCTCTCCTTCAGCTTTTAGTGCAGCGCTAGCATCTAACCCTGTCCAGAGGTCTTGTCTAACCTCATGCGCGAGATGAAGGTCCAATCGGAAGGTTGTTTTTGATAGCCAGTCTAATGACGCGCGCATACTCCTAATTTCTCCCTGGACTAGGGCATGACTCAACTATTCGAAGGCTCTATAGTTCCATCTACTGTGCAATTGGTGATTAATGACGACGAATTTTGGGGTAATATTATTGTCTCTGCATTGTTTGAGAAAGTCGAGATCATAAGCTTGTCTAATTATTTTAATTTGCAGATTTTCCATTAAACGAAAATTGTTCCTGGTTTCCCTTCCGTACATGGAAGATATCACTGTTTTCAGATTTCTGTGGTGAGTATTTTTGAAGTTGTTTGTCGGATAATCCACAGTAGTTGTCATTGTCATCAACGTTTCGAATATGAATCGGGATTCGTCACCAGGACTAATCGTCAATTGATAGCTTGATGATCTCGGTCAATTAATAATTAATATGTAGGATGTTTTTAAGTTTTAACCTAGGTCGGTTGTCTAAAAACCTAATCTACAGAGTTTTAAACAAAAAATAAAAATTAAACTAAATAATAAATAATAATATAAATTGTTACTAAGTTTGTAAAAGTATTAATAGTGTTTTTTATTATATATATGTATAAATATAAGTTTTAGTATTTTTATTAA
>JZKD02S2064562.1:0-10728 GCA_000966675.3 Picea glauca
ATGCATGCATCAAGCTTTCCAACAAGTAAGCTTCCAATACATCATCAAGATATATCACATAACCAAGGTGTCATAACTTCATTGTCATAACCAGCATTGTTATTCAACAGAAAATGCATTAATCCATACTCATGGTGTTGACACGAAATTTAAATTTTGTACCCTTTAAAACTAAAGCTTCATTTTTCCTAAGTCATGGAGCCGCCCTTAGTCCAAAAAAAAAAGGAGTCAGAATCTTCCATTCCTTTTCGGGTTTCGAGATTCGGCTCTTCTCGAGGTATGAGCTTCAACCATCCCATTTTCTCGATGTCGAAATTCCGAAGCCAATTAAAATATTAAAAAATAAAAATAAAGGTAAAAAGGGGGGAAGAAATAAATGTTACATTTTCTGTCACTTTTCACAAAGCACTTTTTAATCCGTCATTAATTAAACTTTTAAACATAATTATATTTCCCTTAGTATTTCGTGATTCGGGTTTCTCTCTACTAAAGAGTTTTCGAATTCTCATCCATCGAACTCCCGATCCTCGATTTTCCGAAAAGTAAAAGTAAAAAATAATTATTCACTAATCTTGATTAATTAAGGCTTTAATACAAATGATTAGCGCCTCGCTAATGCCATTGCAATTTCGCGATCTTGGGTCTTCTTATGACATATCTTCTGACAGCAGGATCCCCGAAGTTCCGAAATGCGTAATCACGTTTTCTTTAAACAAAGTCTAAGATTAAGGTGAAGTTGTTTTCAAAACATGATTAATGATAACTAAGCTGCTTTTTGCATTTCGGGAATTGAGGAGGGCAGCGATTTTCGGAATTCCAGTTTCGAAATCGACAATATACGGCAGTAATAATAACAGGTAAATGAATATATTTTTTGACGCGAAAGCGTATCTCCAGGCATATATTTTCATTAAAGCATTAATTTTTCATCGCTTGTATCAGTACGCTCGTCATAAAGGTTTGTCGATAAAGGTTTTGAAGACCAGCTTCCAAAGATACAAAGAAAGTTTTATCTGTTTGAGACTAAGGATCTTCCGAGACCTCCTAGAAATTTGGTTCATTTTCAGGAGAAATGTATTGAATGTATAGCATCAAAGGAGGGAGAGACTTCGACTGAATAATGAAGTATCGTCTGAAAGATTATACTATTGAAATGATAGATAAGCAAAGTTAATCATGCAACGGTTACAGTTGTGGTTTTTTAACTACTTTTTTCCTAAAAAGTAGGAGGTTGTTAACTATCAAGTGTTGATGACCTTGTATAAATACGAGTGAAGACTGAAAGGGGGCTTTTTTCTTTCTCTAAAAGGACTTTTTTTTTTACAAAAGTAATTTTGAAGAAGCTCTGAATTAATAGAAATGTAGATTGAAGATTCCAGATTTTGTCACGTCTAAGTTATGTGTTCCCCTGTCTTTTCATCTTTCTTTCATATGTCTAATTGATGAATGCTTGGCTACAATTTAGTGCAANTTTTTTAACTACTTTTTTCCTAAAAAGTAGGAGGTTGTTAACTATCAAGTGTTGATGACCTTGTATAAATACGAGTGAAGACTGAAAGGGGGCTTTTTTCTTTCTCTAAAAGGACATTTCTTTTTTACAAAAGTAATTTTGAAGAAGCTCTGAATTAATAGAAATGTAGATTGAAGATTCCAGATTTTGTCACGTCTGAGTTATGTGTTCCCCTGTCTTTTCATCTTTCTTTCATATGTCTAATTGATGAAGGCTTGGCTACAATTTAGTGCAAACCTCTACTGTGGAAATTATTATTCTTGTTATCTAAATCATCTACAGTTTTTCCTCTGTATCAGTTATCAGCATATACAAGACCTGTAGATGTTTAGGTTTCAATATCATATGCTTCATTAATATTTTCTTGTTTCATAGTCTTCTATTACAGCGTGAGATTCCTCTTATATTGATGCCTCACCTTGTTAATAGATTTATGTTTTCCCTCATATCATGCATGTTTCCTTTCCTTTAAATTTAACTTGGATACAAGAAACGGCCTTTAATTCAGTCATCCTATTAATTCGTGTTTTAAAATCTTTCTCTTTACATTTTGAAATAGAGATAACGAAGCCTAAAAAGAAAACACAGAATTGTATCTTCTTTACCTTTTATCCTTCATGACAGTACCAATTTCAAGGCAGCCTGACATCAAACCTGGTCTTTCGGATCAAACCAGCATCGCTCTAAATTTATTTAATACTATCTTACAAACAACAAATAACCGGGTTGGGTTGGAACGTTCATGGGCAGCAATTGAGAGAGATATCAGCATTCAGAAAAACTGGGAATTTCGACACAGACAGTTGAGAAACCAATTATAGCCCTCACCTTTTAATCAAAGATTTTTATGTCCTCAACTTCCTCTATCTTTTCAGATGCCTTGACAGTATACTTTAGAGCCTTAAAGTATAAACTCGGGAACAACATCTTTTTGGCGCCATTGTCGGGGAACGAAGAGACGAAGCTTTTCCCTGGGAAGAACGACATTGACACTTTCCTTCTTTGATAGTGAACAAAGTTTGAAAACCTTTTAAGGCTACCTTTATCTTTCACTTGGTGACTCCAAATTGTTTAAACTGGCTCTTAACTAGAAGAACACCAAGAAGAATCCAGACGACGAGCAGATTTCACCTTTTTCCAACCTAGAAAAAATTCTAAAATCAAGAAGACACTTCTGACAGACTGTCTCATCGACAAATAAAAATTATCAACCTAAATTTACACAGTCTTACTCTGAATATCAACACGGTGAATCAAGTATTGCACCCCCTTACGGAAAATACTTCGTTGATAAAGTTTCATCCCCTTAATCAGATTTGGTTCTACCCATTTTTAAGACCGAAGCTTTCTCAGTCATTTCCCACACCAATAGAAAACGAATATTTTCCTCAGTTCTTGTTGCTACCGATTCTCCCTCGCTTCTCGAGGTTCGATTTCCCACCTCTCAAAACTCAAACAATTATCCTATATGTCTTGACTCAACTTCTATTGATTCCCCTATATTCTCACCCTGCGGTTCTGAAGGAACCAGTCCACATTCCCCAAACTCTTCTTTCTCAAGTTTCCTCCCTTTCAATAATCGGTTTCTTGAAACCTTTCCTTATAACCCCCAAACTCTAACCACTAAATCCACAATGGCTGTGGATGGAGGAGGTGGGGCAGGAGGTGCCACCGCAGGTGGTCCGGGAGGAGGAGCAGGCGGCCAAGCACCGCCTCTCCAGATATTTGCAAAGGTTGTTGCAAGATATTCCCCTCTGGTTCTACCGGTCCCTCTCCATGATTTACTGGAAAATTACATGAAAAACCTACCCAAGTTCACAGGAGAGGGCGATTTAAAGGCAGTTGAACACATAAATTTTTTCAATCAATTCGCTGACATTCTTAGATCGGAACATGAAGATGTTTACTCTAGACTCTTGGTTCAAACCTTTAAAGGGAAAGTAAGAACATGGTTTCAAGGCCTAGCGGATGGATCTATACCGTCATATGATGAACTTGAAAACGCTTTTATTAGATAGTGGGGTGAGCAGAAAGACCATCTTTATTATCTAACTGAGTTTGTGGCTCTTCGAAAGAAAATATCTGAATCAGTTCTTGAGTTTACCCAATGATTCAATAAATTGTACATAAAGATCCCAACCGAGGTCAAACCCTCACAACCTACAACGAAAGTGACTTTCGCTGGAGCCTTTGATCCCAACTTCGCCCTATTATTAAGGGAGAGAAGATCAGTAGATCTTACCAAGATGCAAGATGATGCCCTGGAAATCGAATCTAACATGATGGCATCAGGGAAGCTGAAAACCAAACTTGAGACGGGAAACAAAGAAATCAGGAGATACAGGGAACAAAGAGGACCCTCTGGATTAGGAAGATCCTCAGAAGACAAAATGGATGATATGGCTAGAATCATCAAAGAATTGTCAAACAAAATATCGAGAATGGAACTATATCAAGCTAAGAATGAACATTACCCTAGAAAGGAGTTCAGGAAGAACCCTAATCCTCAAAAAATTAAGAATGAAGATCAAAAAATCCAAACCCCTTTTAAAAGTGAAAACTTTATAGGAGGACAAGACTTGGAAGATTTCGAGGAGTTAGAGGAGGATATGAACAATCTTGGTGATGTTTGCTTACAACCTTATATAACAAGACACGATTACGAAAAGTCTTTGACTACAGAGTATAGGACTAAGAGTAACAAGAACAGTAGTGTTTCGGAAGATTCGACCTATCATGGAATAGTGGATGGTATAATGGTCGAGCTCCACCAAAAGTATAACCTGAGACCTAGAAACAGGGTTTCCACAACCACTCCAGTTAAAAAGATACTACCGAGGGTTGAAACTGATGAAGTTGTTTCAAAAATCACTAAAAAACAGACTGAAGGGACTAAGACCACTAACATACAGTCTATTAAACTGAAAACAGTGGAAACGCCACTCTTAAGTGCACAGAAACTAGACACCCATGTTACCGAAACAAGGGCCCCTCAACTAAGGAAAGATGAAAAGAAGGGGTTGGAGACTCAAACCATGGAAATCGAAAAAACCATTGGAAGTTTTAATCTAGAGAATGAAATCAACAAGATCAAAATCCCTATTCCCCTTGTCGAACTGGCCAAAAACCCGATATACCGGAAACAAATTGCTAAAATGATTAGTTTTTCGGAAAATGAAAGTCAGGTTGATGTTATAAACTTAGAAGATGATAAGCCTAACATAATTTTCGGCCAGCACTTCAAAGGTGCTAGAGACATTGTTGCCCTTTTCTACATCACTTTGACTGTTTTCGACCATTTGCTCCATAACTGCATGTTAGATTTTGGGGCCTCTCACAATGTGATGCCTAAAGCAATCATGGACAGACTTGGCCTGGAAATCACCATTCCTTATGGATATTTATATTCATTTGATTCGAGGAAGGTCAAGTGTATAGGCATGATAAAGGAATTAGTTGTAAACCTTGCACAGGTACCTGCCAAAAGCATTTTAATGGATGTAGTTGTCACGGATATACCCCCAAAATATGGCATGCTCTTGTCCCAATCCTGGGGTGCTGAACTTGGAGGTTCCCTCCAACTTGATATGGCATATGCAACAATTCCCATTTTTGGAGGACAGTTCACGCGATTGTACAAAGAAACTAGGTTAGCATTTATAGTTAGTGACCCTCTCAACCCAAATAATTATCCTATATATATTGTTGATCAGGATTTAGGTAATTGTATATTATCTATAGATGATGATGTTGATGCATGTATAGAAGAAAGTTGTATAGGAAATAAAAAAAGAAAAAGAACAAATAGAATAGGATGTATATAACACTGGTGTTTGGAAAATGTTTTTTTACGGTGCCTCGTCTTATCTTGGAGCTGGGGCTAGAGTAATCTTTGTGGCACCTGATAACCAATTCGTTATCCCTTTCTCTTATAGGCTACAGTGGAACATTTACCACACTAATAACGTATGTGAGTACAAAACCCTAGTGTTAGGGTTAGAGGTCGCTAGGAGAATGAAAATTAAAAACTTGGAAGTTTTTGGTGATGCAGAGTTGATCATGAAATAGGTTAATCGACAATACCAAGCCAAACATCCTAGGTTAAGGTCATATCGAAATTGTGTTTGGGACCTAATCGAAAAAAAAAATCTCCTCTGTTAATATTCACTTCATTCTGAAAGCAGAAAATCAACAGGTGGATGCTTTAGCCAAAGCTGCTTCGACTTTCACACCTCCCACTGCTTTCAAACTAAAATATCATATACAAATGAGACATAGGCCTTCCATACCCAATAATATACAACATTGGTAAGTCTTTGAGGATGATGAAAACTTCGAAATTTTTTAGAAACAGTAGACGAGTTCGTTGAAACACATACTGACCAAGAGAACCAAAATGATCCTATTTGGATCATGCAGGAAGGGGAAGACCCCCAAGAGTTCCAGTATAAAATCGCAAATCACCGTATGTTGGTTTTAAAAAATAATCATATACCCAAGGGCCTGATTCCCTTAGAAAGACTCTTTAATCATGATGACATCCCTTTGAAGACTAACTTACAGCCTCAGCCGGAAGAGGTCGAAGATTGCAATATAGGTACCGAAGAGAGTCCTAGATTAGTTAAAGTATCCAGGTACCTGTCTCCCGAAATCAAGAGTAAATATGTCGAGTTGCTTAAAAAATACAAAGATGTTTTTGTCTGGTCTTATGACGAGTTGAGAACTTATGATACAACCATAATGGAACATAAAATTCCATTAAAACCAAGCATCAAACCTTTTAGGCAGAAACTTTGGGAGATCAACCCTATCTTATTACCGATGATAGAAAAGGAGGTCAAAAAACTCTTGGATGCCAAAATCATAGTCCCACTGAGATATTCTGAGTGGGTAGCTAATCTATTCCCAGTGAGAAAGAAAAACGACGAAATCAGATTGTGTGTCGATTTTAGAAACCTGAATAATTCATCCCTCAAAGACAATTACCCATTACCTAAGATGGATCACGTTTTAGAAAAATTAGTTGGAGCTAATAGAATGTCTATGATTGACGGTTTTCCAGGTTATAATCAGATCGCAGTGCATCAGGATGATAAAAAAAAAAACTGCTTTCACTACCCCTTGGGGTACTTTCATGTATGATAAAATGCCTTTTGGTTTAATGAATGCAGGGGCAATTTTTCAACGAGCCATGGATATCGCTTTCGTGGGTGAAAGAGATAAGTTTTTGGTCATCTATCTTGATGACATGATTGTGTTCTCCAAATATGATGCAAAACATCTAATGCACCTTAAACAAACCTTTGAGAAATGCTGAAAATTTGGTTTGTCACTCAATCCCAAGAAATCTCATTTCGCAATGCAAGAAGGTAAACCCTTGGACCATATAGTGTCTAAAGATGGAATCAAAATTGATCCCAAAAGGGTTGAGGCAATAGATACAATAAATTTTCCTAGAAATGTAAAATAAATTCAGTCTTTTTTAGGAAAAATAAATTTCTTGAGAAGATTCATCCCTAACTTTGTTGAAATTGTGAAATTGATAACATATATGCTCAAAAAGGACAGTGAAGTGAAATGGACAAGCGAAGCCAAAGCGTCATTTCAACGCATCAAGAAAGTAATAAGCGAAGCACCAGTCTTGGTGAGCCCAGATTACACAAAAGAGTTTTTGATTTTTTCTTTTGCTTCAGAACATACTATTGCAGTTGTATTGTTACAAAAAAACGAGGAAATTTTTGAGCGACCTATTACGTTTTTCAGCAAAAGTCTCAGAGATGTTGAGTTGAAATATGATATATTGGAGAAACGGGCCTATGCAATGGTGAAAGATACCAAGGCTTTTAGAAATTACGTGTTGCACTCAAAGGTCATTGCTTATGTACCCTCTAGCTCTGTTAAAGATATCCTGGTGCAACCAGACAGTGATGGAAGAAGAGGCAGGTGGCTAGCTAAGATCCAAGAATTTGACCTAGAATTCAAACCAACCAAAATTATCAAAGGTCAGGGTTTGGCCAAATTTCTTACCGAGTCGAACTTAAAAGAACTTGGGATAAATCAGCTGCAACAGACCAAGGGATTTATGGAAATAGATGAGCTTGATGTCACTGCACCTACAACCGAAATTCAAGACAAGTTCTCTACTTCGGCCTAGTATCGTGACATCATCCATTGCCTACTCATGCTTCAATGTCCTAGTGATTTAACCCCCTCTAAATCTAGGACACTAAAGCTACATGTTGTAAAATACTATATCATAGATGCTAAATTGTATTGGAAAGACCCCTTGGGTTTCCTACTGAGGTGTTTAGTCAAAACTGAAACAGAACGGGTTAATGAATTCCATGTCAGGGTGTGTGGAGGACATCATGCGTGGCAAGCAACAACTTATAAGATCTTAAGAGTCGGATACTACTGGCCCAAATTATTCACATAAGTGAACACTAAAGTTCGAAATTGTGTCCCTTGTCAATTGTTCGCAGGCAAACAGAAGGTCCCAGCTTTCCCCCTAATCCCAGTTAAAACCGAAGCCCCGTTTCATCAATGGGGACTTGATTTCATTGGAGAAATCCATCCACACTCCAGTGCACAGCACAAATGGATCCTAATTGCTACCGATTATTTCACTAAATGGGTGGAAGCTATCCCCACAAGAAATGCAATTGATTCAGTAGTAATCAATTTTTTAGAAGATAATATTTTATTCAGGTTTGGTTGTCCTCGAAAAATAGTCACTGATAACGCGCAAGCATTTAAGTCAATGGCCATGATAAAAAATTTCCAAAAATATAACATCGTACTAGGACACTCAACAACTTACTATCCACAAGGTAATGGTCTAGCTGAATCATCCAACAAAAGCCTGATTACCGTGATAAAAAAGGTTTTGACTGAAAACAAGAAAGTGTGGCATATGCATTTAAAATATGCTCTATGGGCCAACAGAATAAGTACTAAAAGATCAATTGGGATTTCCCATTTCTAGATGGTATATGGCACTGATGTCATTTTACCAATAAATCTTGCTTTGCCAGTAATAAAACTCTGGCAGGATTCAAATGAAGAACCCAATGATGTTACCAGAAGGATAAACCAGCTGGTCGAAGTCCAGTAAAATAGGGCCGAAGTAAATGAAAGGTTTCAAAGATATCAGGATAAAATGAAGGCCTTATTTGATCAGAAAGCTAAAGATAGAGAATTCTTCCCTGGCGACTTGGTCCTAAAATGGGAAGCTAGGAAAGAAGACGCTGGAAAACATGGCAAATTCGATCCGATTTGGTCTGGCCCATACAAGATTTCGGCCTTTGAAGGAAAAAATGCCTGGTTATTAGAAAACCTGGATGGAGACATTCTCAATGCCCTTGTAAATGGGCGGCATCTTAAACACTTCATGTAATAATGTGTTTCTAAATCCTCATTGTACATACCGGTTTGTTTTCATGTTTTTTGTATAGATACCAAAAAAAAAAGGATAAAAGTAGAGGTTTATTTTCATGATGTTTCCTAACGATTATAATGTTATGTTATTCGCAGGGAAAATTTCTCACGAGACAACGGACTCGAGGTACTAAAAGGTGACATGCACCGGTATTCCTATCAAGTATCTCACAATGACAAAGGTAATGAACGAGTAACCTTTGGGCTGGCAATATAAGAGCTAATAAAGGTATGAAATCTCATTTCAAAATTCAAGATGAAAGCCCTAAGAAGTACGAATGAATAAATCATCGATTCATTTTTGTCGAAATAATAATAACATAAATAAATTAAATTAAAAAAATAAAAAAACTCAATCAAAGAAATTCTTGAAGTAATAAAAAGGGGACTTAAGAAAAGGTTATAAAATATAATTAAGAAAATCTCTAAGAATAGTCATATGTACAGCAGTTTTTCTAAAACCCCCTTACCCTCCCCTTGACCACAGTAAAGTCTTTTCTCGCCTAACCATGGACATCTAATCATAAAGTTTCATGAGAACAGAGGGGTCTCACTTTGTTCGTGAAAACTCTCGAACAAACTTTCAAGAAAAAAGAGCAGGTTGTGTTTCTATTCTTTCGCTTTAGCTGGATCAGAAAAATGTCTAGGTTAATCCTAACCTTATCAATTATCCTAACAGGCATAACTGATCGGTTTACTCAAGGAAGTTCCCTAGACTAAAGGTCAAAAATTTTCCCTTAAGAAGTCCTCTGAAACCTATGATTTTTTAAGGCGGGTGAGAAGATTAACCCAGAGCTATTTAAATGAGTTGACAAACTTTGATTCTTTTTCAAACAGATATCTTCTCAAGTGCATTGCATACTCAATGATTGCCCCCACTTCAAAAAAAAATAAAAATAAAAAATAGACAAATGGTGAAAGGAAATTCAATATTGATTGCCCCCATCTAGTTCAGAGAGATGAAGAAAGGAAATTCATTATATTGATTACCCTCATCTCAGCATTTAAATGCTTGGAAACAATGAAGTGGTGAAAGGAATTTCAATGTGGGAAGTCGGATAACTTCACCAGGGTACTGAACAAGCTCACTAGTAGTGAAGCAATATCTTCATATCTGATAAAAGTTGGTATACATGAGTTACATGATGCTTTGTTAACTTCTCTTCTTTTCGGCTAGATTTTCATCATAGGTTTCTAGGATATCCTTACCGAACACAACGCAAATACTTACCTTGATGCCAACTGAATCACGTGAAACCTAATAGGATGGTTGATTCGGTTTCTATTATCTTACATAGTTTTGAGGTCAGTTTCAAGAGAAGAAAGCTATTGAAAACACGGCTCAAATTAGTCAAAATTTGTGTTTTTGAAGAGTTTTCAAGGTTAACGTTGAGACCCTAATCTTGTTAGTTTTTCTCCTAATTTGTCTCACAGAGCCAAATCTTTGACTCCATTACCCAATGAAGGCACTTGGTCTACATGTTATTCTCATCCCACAAGGAGACGAGACCCCTAGATGGAGCCTAATTTTGACATGAAATTTAAATTTTCTACCCTTTAAAACTGAAGCTTCATCTTTTCCTAAGTCATGGAGCCACCCTTAGTCCCAAAAAAAAAGGAGTCAGAATCTTCCGTTCCTTTTCGAGTTTTGAGATTTGGCTCTTCTCAAGGTATGAGCTTCAACCATCCCATTTTCCCAATGCCGAAATCCCGAAGTCGTTTAACATATTAAAAAATAAAAATAAAAAAAGGTAAAAAGGGGGGAAGAAATAAATGTTACA
>JZKD02S2064562.1:21308-41364 GCA_000966675.3 Picea glauca
TGTGTGTCGATTTTAGAAACCTGAATAATTCATCCCTCAAAGACAATTACCCATTACCTAAGATGGATCACGTTTTAGAAAAATTAGTTGGAGCTAATAGAATGTCTATGATTGATGGTTTTCCAGGTTATAATCAGATCGCAGTGCATTAGGATGATAAAAAAAAACCTGCTTTCACTACCCCTTGGGGTACTTTCATGTATGATAAAATGCCTTTTGGTTTAATGAATGCAGGGGCAATTTTTCAGCGAGCCATGGATATCGCTTTCGTGGGTGAAAGAGATAAGTTTTTGGTCATCTATCTTGATGACATGATTGTGTTCTCCAAATCTGATGCAGAACATCTAATGCACCTTAAACAAACCTTTGAGAAATGCTGAAAATTTGGTTTGTCACTCAATCCCAAGAAATCTCATTTCGCAATGCAAGAAGGTAAACTCTTCGACCATATCGTGTCTAAAGATGGAATCAAAATTGATCCCAAAAGGGTTGAGGCAATAGATACAATAAATTTTCCTAGAAATGTAAAATAAATTCAATCTTTTTTAGGAAAAATAAATTTCTTGAGAAGATTCATCCCTAACTTTGTTGAAATTGTGAAATTGATAACAGATATGCTCAAAAAGGACAGTGAAGTGAAATGGACAAGCGAAGCCAAAGCGTCATTTCAACGCATCAAGAAATTAATAAGTGAAGCACGAGTCTTGGTGAGCCCAGATTACACAAAAGAGTTTTTGATTTTTTCTTTTGCTTCAGAACATACTATTGCAGTTGTATTGTTACAAAAAAACGAGGAAAGTTTTGAGCGACCTATTACGTTTTTCAGCAAAAGTCTCAGAGATGCTGAGTTGAAATATGATATATTGGAGAAACAGGCCTATGCAATGGTGAAAGATACCAAGTCTTTTAGAAATTACGTGTTTCACTCAAAGGTCATTGCTTATGTACCCTCTAGCTCTGTTAAAGATATCCTGGTGCAACCAGACAGTGATGGAAGAAGAGGCAGGTGGTTAGCTAAGATCCAGGAGTTTGACCTAGAATTCAAACCAACCAAAATTATCAAAGGTCAGGGTTTGGCCAAATTGCTTACCTAGTCGAACTTAAAAGCACTTGGGATAAATCGGTTGCAACAGACCAAGGGATTTATGGAAATAGATGAGCTTGATGTCACTGCACCTACAACCGAAATTCAAGACAAGTTCTCTACTTCGGCCTAGTATCGTGACATCGTCCATTGCCTACTCATGCTTCAATGTCCTAGTGATTTAACCCCCTCTAAAGCTAGGACACTAAAGCTACATGTTGTAAAATACTGTATCATAGATGCTAAATTGTATTGGAAAGACCCCTTGGGTTTCCTACTGAGGTGTTTAGTCAAAACTGAAACAGAACGGGTTAATGAATTCCATGTCGGGGTGTGTGGAGGACACCATGCGTGGTGAGCAACAACTTATAATATCTTAAGAGCCGGATACTACTGGCCCAAATTGTTCACAGAAGTGAACACTAAAGTTCGAAATTGTGTCCCTTGTCAGTTGTTCGCAGGCAAACAGAAGGTCCCAACTTTCCCCCTAATCCCAGTTAAAACCAAAGCCCTGTTTCATCAATGGGGACTTGATTTCATTGGAGAAATCCATCCACACTCCAGTGCACAGCACAAATGGATCCTAACTGCTACTGATTATTTCACTAAATGGGTGGAAGCTATCCCCACAAGAAATGCAATTGATTCGGTAGTAATCAATTTTTTAGAAGATAATATTTTATTCAGGTTTGGTTGTCCTCGAAAAATAGTCACCGATAACGCGCAAGCATTTAAGTCAATGGCCATGATAAATTTTTGGCAAAAATATAACATCATACTAGGACACTCAACAACTTACTATCCACAAGGTAATGGTCTAGCTGAATCATCCAACAAAACCCTGATTACCGTGATAAAAAAGGTTTTGACTAAAAACAAGAAAGCGTGGCATATCCATTTAAAATATGCTCTATGGGCCAACAGAATAAGTACTAAAATATCAATTGGGATTTCCCATTTCCAGATGGTATATGGCACTGATGTCATTTTACCAATAAATCTTGCTCTGCCAGTAATGAAACTCTTGCAAGATTCAAATGAAGAACCCAATGACGTTACCAGAAGGATAAACCAGCTGGTCGAAGTCCAGTAAAATAGGGCCGAAGTAAATGAAAGGTTGCAAAGATATCAGGATAAAATGAAGGCCTTATTTGATCAGAAAGCTAAAGATAGAGAATTCTTCCCTGGCGACTTGGTCCTAAAATGGGAAGCTAGGAAAGAAGACGCTGGAAAACATGGCAAATTCGATCCGATTTGGTCTGGCCCATACAAGATTTCGGCCTTTGAAGGAAAAAATGCCTGGTTATTAGAAAACCTGGATGGAGACATTCTCAATGCCCTTGTAAATGGGCGGCATCTTAAACACTTCATGTAATAATGTGTTTCTAAATCCTCATTGTACATACCGGTTTGTTTTCATGTTTTTTGTATAGATACCAAAAAAAAAAAAAAAGGAAAAAAGTAGGGGTTTATTTTCATGATGTTTCCTAACGATTATAATGTTATGTTATTCGCAGGGAAAATTTCTCACGAGACAATGGACTCGAGGTACTAAAAGGTGACATGCGCAGGTATTCCTATCAAGTATCTCACAATGACAAAGGTAATGAACGAGTAACCTTTGGGTTGGCAATATAAGAGCTAATAAAGGTATGAAATCTCATTTCAAAATTCGAGATGAAATCCCTAAGAAGTACGAATGAATAAATCATCGATTCATTTTTGTCGAAATAATAATAAAATTAAAAAAATAAAAAAACTCAATCAAAGAAATTCTTGAAGTAATAAAAAGGGGACTTAAGAAAAGGTTATAAAATATAATTAAGAAAATCTCTAAGAATAGTCATATGTACAATAGTTTTTCTAAAACCCCCTTACCCTCCCCTTGACCATAGTAAAGTCTTTTCTCGCCTAACCATGGACGTCTAATCATAAAGTTTCATGAGAACAGAGGGGTCTCACTTTGGTCGTGAAAACTCTCGAACAAACTTTCAAGAAAAAAGAGCAGGTTGTGTTTCTATTCTTTCACTTTATCTGGATCAGAAACATGACTAGGTTAATCCTAACCTTATCAATTATCCTAACATGCATAACTGATCGGTTTACTCAAGGAAGTTCCCTAGACTAAAGGTCAAAAAATTTCCCTTAAGAAGTCCTCTGAAACCCATGATTTTTTAAGGCAGGTGAGAAGATTAACCCAGAGTTATTTAAATGAGTTGACAAACTTTGATTCTTTTTCAAACAGATATCTTCTCAAGTGCATTACATACTCATTGATTTCCCCCACTTCAAAAAAAAATAAAAATAAAAAATAGACAAATGGTGAAAGGAAATTCAATATTGATTGCCCCCATCTAGTTCAGAGAGATGAAGAAAGGAAATTCATTATATTGATTACCCTCATCTCAGCATTTAAATGCTTGGAAACAATGAAGTGGTGAAAGGAATTTCAATGTGGGAAGTCGGATAACTTCACCAGGGTACTGAACAAGCTCACTAGTAGTGAAGCAATATCTTCATATCTGATAAAAGTTGGTATACATGAGTTACATGATGCTTTGTTAACTTCTCTTCTTTTCGGCTAGATTTTCATCATAGGTTTCTAGGATATCCTTACCGAACACAACGCAAATACTTACCTTGATGCCAACTGAATCACGTGAAACCTAATAGGATGGTTGATTCGGTTTCTATTATCTTACATAGTTTTGAGGTCAGTTTCAAGAGAAGAAAGCTATTGAAAACACGGCTCAAATTAGTCAAAATTTGTGTTTTTGAAGAGTTTTCAAGGTTAACGTTGAGACCCTAATCTTGTTAGTTTTTCTCCTAATTTGTCTCACAGAGCCAAATCTTTGACTCCATTACCCAATGAAGGCACTTGGTCTACATGTTATTCTCATCCCATAAGGAGACGAGACCCCTAGATGGAGCCTAATTTTGACACGAAATTTAAATTTTCTACTCTTTAAAACTGAAGCTTCATCTTTTCCTAAGTCATGGAGCCACCCTTAGTCCCCAAAAAAAAGGAGTCAGAATCTTCCGTTCCTTTTCGAGTTTTGAGATTTGGCTCTTCTCGAGGTATGAGCTTCAACCATCCCATTTTCCCAATGCCGAAATCTTGAAGTCGTTTAACATATTAAAAAATAAAAATAAAAAAAGGTAAAAAGGGGGGAAGAAATAAATGTTACATTTTCCATCACTTTTCACTAAGCACTTTTTAATCCGTCATTAATTAAACTCTTAAACGTAATTATCTTTCCCTTAATCTTTCGTGATTCGGGTTTCTCTCTACTAAAGCGTTTTCGAACTCTCATCCATCGAACTCCCGATCCTCGATTTTTCGAAAAGTAAGAGTAAAAAATAATTATTCACTAATATTGATTAATTAAGGCTTTAATACAAATGATTAGCGCCTCACTAATCCCATCGCAATTTCGCGATCTGGGGTCTACTTATGACATACCTCCTGACAGCAAGATCCTCAAAGTTCTGAAATGCAAAATCGTGTTTTCTTTAAACAAAGTCTAAGATTAAGGTTAAGTTGTTTTCAAAACATGATTAGTGATAACTAAGCTGCTTTCGCATTTCGGGAATTGAGGGGGCAAGGATTTTCGGAATTCCAGTTTCGAAATCGTCGATATACAACAGTATTAATAATGGGTAAATGAAGATATTTTTTGACGCGAAAGCGTATCTCCAGGCATATCTTTCCATTAAAGCATTAATTTTTCATCGCTTGTATCAGTACGCTCGTCATAACACAAATTAAGGGTAAATAAAAGTCCTATGTTTCGAACTTCATTATTATCCTTTACATCTGTAGCAAATCACATTTATCCAGTTTTATACACATTTTCTCCATAAACAGGTTTCTGGTCCAGTGCAAACATTATGGCACCTAATAAATCTCCCAAGAAAAGCGAGGAAGTTACAGAAAGCTCGAGTCCATGCGGAGACGTTGTATCTGACACAATACTGCATGCCATCGATTCCATAAAATCCTGGAGGAAAATTTTCGAAAATCTAGATTATGAAAATAAGAATTCCCCTCATGATCCTGACAACAAGCTCCGAGACGTAGTGGAGTCTGAACTTCACAAAGTAGCTACATGGTCGTGACTCATGACGTATAACGACATGATTAGTTGGGCCTTAGAGCGAACGGATGTGAAGACGAGAAGCATTCTGGATAGTCGAGGGGTAGTCATTGGCTCTTTTAGACCGGAACATATACAAGTAATGTATAAATTGTCTCCCAATCCCAAGTATATTTATAATAAAGATTTCGTGAGTGAGTTTCAAAGGAAGAAATGTTTTTATTCAGACCAAGTGTATCAAAGACTGGTGGAGAAACAAAGCAAAATTCAAGGCCGACACCCATGGTGTTTATTCCACGGCCTCTTTAAACGAGTATATGGTCTATGTGACAATGATGTTATGTAGACTTTTCGGAAAGAAAAGTTCTACCCATTTCCCTGCAGAATGGGTACCTCTTTTGCACGAGGCAGCAAAAGGTTACAGTTTCAATTGGGATAAGATTTTATCAGATAACATGGTGAAGGAGGTAATGGAATATCAGACTACAAGATCCAATGGCCGGCCAGTAGCCTTTTATATGTCTACATACATCATGGATGCTATATGCTTCACAACTCCTTTCCCTTTAATGAATTGGATTTGAAATCCGACTTACCCGGAACCTATTCATGAATATCATTCTAAACTTTGGGAGGAAAATGCCAAGGACTCATTCTATGAAATCTGTCATTTCATGGTGATACCACTACATCAGATGCTATATGGCTGTGCACCTCCCCACATTTCAGTGTTGGTCATAGGAAGGCTCAGGGCAGTTGTTGGCTGGTTTATAGAGGAGAATTTCTCCTACATCATAGTTTTCAGATGTTCAATCCCTCCACATGCACTCCCAAAATTCCTCCCTTACATAATGGTGTGTAGGGAGGTAGCTCATCAAATAGTAACAGGTGGAATTGGGATAGAACTAAAGACAGCTTAAAAGAAGTCTTGGCCGGTCTTTCCCATTCAAATTGGAAAATTTTTACTTCTCAACTTGGGTCATTCCAAAGTTGAAGCGGCAACGCTGGAGGTGGTCAAATTGGTAGACCTCGAACAAAGGAAGCACGACCCTTACCAGTTAGTGGGAAAAAACATGGCCCACTATAATATGAAGGCTTATGAACATGAGAAGTNGGTTAACGTTGAGACCCTAATCTTGTTAGTTTTTCTCCTAATTTGTCTCACAGAGCCAAATCTTTGACTCCATTACCCAATGAAGGCACTTGGTCTACATGTTATTCTCATCCCATAAGGAGACGAGACCCCTAGATGGAGCCTAATTTTGACACGAAATTTAAATTTTCTACTCTTTAAAACTGAAGCTTCATCTTTTCCTAAGTCATGGAGCCACCCTTAGTCCCCAAAAAAAAGGAGTCAGAATCTTCCGTTCCTTTTCGAGTTTTGAGATTTGGCTCTTCTCGAGGTATGAGCTTCAACCATCCCATTTTCCCAATGCCGAAATCTTGAAGTCGTTTAACATATTAAAAAATAAAAATAAAAAAAGGTAAAAAGGGGGGAAGAAATAAATGTTACATTTTCCATCACTTTTCACTAAGCACTTTTTAATCCGTCATTAATTAAACTCTTAAACGTAATTATCTTTCCCTTAATCTTTCGTGATTCGGGTTTCTCTCTACTAAAGCGTTTTCGAACTCTCATCCATCGAACTCCCGATCCTCGATTTTTCGAAAAGTAAGAGTAAAAAATAATTATTCACTAATATTGATTAATTAAGGCTTTAATACAAATGATTAGCGCCTCACTAATCCCATCGCAATTTCGCGATCTGGGGTCTACTTATGACATACCTCCTGACAGCAAGATCCTCAAAGTTCTGAAATGCAAAATCGTGTTTTCTTTAAACAAAGTCTAAGATTAAGGTTAAGTTGTTTTCAAAACATGATTAGTGATAACTAAGCTGCTTTCGCATTTCGGGAATTGAGGGGGCAAGGATTTTCGGAATTCCAGTTTCGAAATCGTCGATATACAACAGTATTAATAATGGGTAAATGAAGATATTTTTTGACGCGAAAGCGTATCTCCAGGCATATCTTTCCATTAAAGCATTAATTTTTCATCGCTTGTATCAGTACGCTCGTCATAACACAAATTAAGGGTAAATAAAAGTCCTATGTTTCGAACTTCATTATTATCCTTTACATCTGTAGCAAATCACATTTATCCAGTTTTATACACATTTTCTCCATAAACAGGTTTCTGGTCCAGTGCAAACATTATGGCACCTAATAAATCTCCCAAGAAAAGCGAGGAAGTTACAGAAAGCTCGAGTCCATGCGGAGACGTTGTATCTGACACAATACTGCATGCCATCGATTCCATAAAATCCTGGAGGAAAATTTTCGAAAATCTAGATTATGAAAATAAGAATTCCCCTCATGATCCTGACAACAAGCTCCGAGACGTAGTGGAGTCTGAACTTCACAAAGTAGCTACATGGTCGTGACTCATGACGTATAACGACATGATTAGTTGGGCCTTAGAGCGAACGGATGTGAAGACGAGAAGCATTCTGGATAGTCGAGGGGTAGTCATTGGCTCTTTTAGACCGGAACATATACAAGTAATGTATAAATTGTCTCCCAATCCCAAGTATATTTATAATAAAGATTTCGTGAGTGAGTTTCAAAGGAAGAAATGTTTTTATTCAGACCAAGTGTATCAAAGACTGGTGGAGAAACAAAGCAAAATTCAAGGCCGACACCCATGGTGTTTATTCCACGGCCTCTTTAAACGAGTATATGGTCTATGTGACAATGATGTTATGTAGACTTTTCGGAAAGAAAAGTTCTACCCATTTCCCTGCAGAATGGGTACCTCTTTTGCACGAGGCAGCAAAAGGTTACAGTTTCAATTGGGATAAGATTTTATCCGATAACATGGCGAAGGAGGTAATGGAATATCAGACTGCAAGATCCAACGGCCGGCCAGTAGCCTTTTATATGTCTACATACATCATGGATGCTATATGCTTCACAACTCCTTTCCCTTTAATGAATTGGAGTTGAAATCCGACTTACCCGGAACCTATTCATGAATATCATTCTAAAATTTGGGAGGAAAATGCCAAGGACTCATTCTATGAAATCTTTCATTTCATGGTGATACCACTACATCAGATGCTATACGACTGTGCACCTCCCCACATTTCAGTGTTGGTCAAAGGAAGCCTCAGGGCAGTTGTTGGCTGGTTTATAGAGGAGAATTTCTCCTACATCATAGTTTTCAGATGTTCAATCCCTCCACATGCACTCCCAAAATTCCTCCCTGACATAATGGTGTGTAGGGAGGTAGCTCATCAAATAGTAACAGGTGGAATTGGGATAGAACTAAAGACATCTCAAAAGAAGTCTTGGTTGGTCTATCCCGTTCAAATTGGAAAATTTTCACTTCTCAACTTGGGTCATTCCAAAGTTGAAGCGGCAACGCTGGAGGAGGTCAAATTGGTAGACCTCGAACAAAGGAAGCACGACCCTTACCAGTTAGTGGGAAAAAACATGGCCCACTATAATATGAAGGCTTATGAACATGAGAAGTCCCCTTGTGATGACATTTTGAAAGGGACTAGGACCTATGAGGAAGTTTTAGAGAGAGTACGAATACTGTCGTCTGACTTGCAAGCTAGTTTTCAGACCTTCCAGAAGCATAGATGGAGCGGTATGCCCAAATTACTGCAAGGAGAAGCAATCACCCTTCATTAGAAACAAGAAGATACTCCTCCAGGTTTCGGACAAGAAGCACAAGATAAAGTCAATCCTGAAGAATTTCCTCAGGAGACTGAAAGGTCTTCGTAAAATGAAGAGGCCTTACAGACAGAAAATCCAGAGATGGAAGCAAAGAGGAGGCCCATGACACCTCCCGATTCCAGTACATCCACTCCTCCTTCATCACCTTTTGTTGATGTCAATATACCTAAGGCCATAGGAGAGACAAGATCTACGGAGCTAGGAAGTCCCATAGCTTCCTTAACCCCTTTACAGTCCACCTTTGGGTTCCCACAGATGGGAGACATAAATGTTAGTGACCTCACCCCTATCTCCAGAGATGAGATCCCTCCTTCTGATTTTTTTTCAGAAAAAAGGGGAAGATTGTCCTAAAAAAAGAGATGTATATGAGAGAGGGGGGTATGATGAAGAAGCATAGGGCCTTGGTAGATGGCCAGAATTTGGAAAAGGAGGATTTCGCTACAGAGGTAGAAGGCTCCATGGGAGCCATGGCAACGACAAACCTTTTTACTATGGAGAACATGAGATCAAGGATAAAGAACAGTAACCACACAATAGCTCAATTGCAAGACCAGTTAAAGAATGTTGAGAAAAACAATAGAGAAGAGGTGAATAAAAGCTTGGAGTAGGTTAGAGTTGTTGAAAGGAAAGAAATTCAATCACTCAAATCAATCCTGGATGAAATGAACCAGAGGATACAAGCAAGTCAGGTGCAGGTTACTCAACAAAAGGAGCTCGCAAAACAGCTACAGGCTAAGCTAAATTTGACAGAAGGCCAAATTATAGACTTAAAGGATTTTCAGGCCCTCTCGCTGGAAACACATACAAAGATAGAAGCCGAGCAACATAAATTAATCTCCAAAATAGAGATCATCCAGAATTACTTTCAAGAGGTAAGCAAATCCCTTGATAATATTATTTTACTGGAAAAAGAGGCTAAAGCAGCAAGGAATACCTTCCAGAAAGCAGTCGCATGTTCAGGAAACAGAGAGGTGTCGAAAAATCTAAAGCTTTTTGTCACTGAACGGATAAGAGGAGACATCATGCTCAAGGCATGGGAAATAAATATATCCGAAAACAATAAGATAGTCAAATAAATCAAAGATGACTTTGAGGGAATCTTTGATTCTTTGGATAAGCAAGTGTTAGGTATCGAAAGAAATGATTGCTCCGAGCCACTGGGGCAGATAAACATTGTGAAACAACATTTGAACTACAAAGAAGGCTTGCAGGAGATTCAGGCGGAAATTTCACAGTTGAAGGAAATCAATGCCAACCTAATAGACAGATGGATGGTACAACCCAATTTAAAATTGCAAGTGATCAGGTTTGTCGATAAAGGTTTTGAAGACCAGCTTCCAAAGATACAAACAAAGTTTTCTCTGTTTGAGACTAAGGATCTTTCGACACCTTCTAGAAATTTTGTTCATTTTCAGGAGAAATGTATTGAATTTATAGCATCAAAGGAGGGAGAGACTTCGACTGAACAATGAAGTATCGTTTGAAAGCTTATACTATTGAAATGATAGATAAGCAAAGTTAATCATGCTTGTGAGAGTCCATTTTTAATTTGCTTGTGATAGGGTTTTTAGACAAGTGTGAGAGTCCAGTTTTAATTTGCTTGTGTGTTATTTTTAAAGTGACTCTTTGTGATCTGCGCTTAGGCCAAAAGTTTTCTTGGTCTTTACTTGTTGATATTTTTCCTTTTTTGCTTTGTGAGAATTCAAATAAAAAAAATTCTTTTATTTTTTTTGTTTTGTTAAATAGTGTTGGTTTGCATTAGTAACCAGGAAAAGTCTTTGCTTTAATAAGTTCTTGATGGTTTACTTAGATGATAAGTAGCTCGTAGTCGATTGAAATCCTTCTTTGAGTTTGTTGTTCAAAGATCTTAGAAAATTTTAGTTTGAAAAGTTGATTAAGATTTGAGTCAAGAAGAAGTTATTTTGTTTCCAGTTTTCTGTTTATTTTTCTTTCGTCTTTCAAACATCACTAGTTTCACTTTCATAACCTTTGACTTAAGACAAGCTATAAAAATTAACGCTAAATCTAAAATTAATTATATTTTTTTATGTTTGTAGGGTCAACCAACTAGTTTAGGGTTAGGGCCTTGAATTAGGTTGGAGAGGAAACTCTTCAAGGCCATTAAATCAAACATTGGCGTTTGAGTTAGGGAGTGTTAAAAGTCCAGTATCGTGAATGTTATCTGGGACCCCCCTCTAATACAAGGGCTAAACACGAGGTTGTGTGCGAAAAGGTAGCGAAGATAACCCCTCCAAAGTCGGACCAATCATAGTGGAGAACACATATAGAGGGCTTGTCTTGGGATTCCATCGATTGCATTTTCCACGGAGCTTTGTGGGTCTCGAATCCGTTCGAGGTCCTCAGTTGTCTTCAAAACCACTTGATTTCGATACCGTTGACAGGTTTCGAGCTTGATACCCTGCTCATTGTGGTCTACCCGACTTCCGACTGTACCCTCCTGGTGATTGTTCGCGTGCTGGAAACCTAGTTGCCTATCTTTTTTAGGGACATACACAGGTGATTGCGGGGGTATACCGCGGTACCTAGGTAGAAATCGGGCCATGCTTTGCAGAGTATACCTGGAGGGTGCTTCCGTGTTCGAGCTGCACTTGCACCGGTAAGTTTCTCTAGTGTTGGTTGTTGTAACTGTTCTTCCAACTAATTTAGTGTTTTCTTGTTTTATCTTATAGGAACTTTCCTAGTGTGTGTTGTTTTTCAATGAATAGAAAGCCCTAGTGTGTCTTTAATATTCTCACACATTGGAGGATCACGAGCTCTGCCGGTCACAAAGGCTTCTTGGCTTGCCACCGGTTACACTGGATCCATCCTTGCCACCGCTAAGGCGAAAGCTAGACCAACAAGGGTCTTTTGAAGCGACCGGGTCATCAAAAATCACACCTGACCAACCTTTATTAAAGGACCTTTCGACACCTTTAAAGCAGATGGTAATGGAGGCAAATCCTGTCTCTTCTTCTGGGAATCCTGATATTCCCGCCACAGTTGTTGTCACAAGGGGTGTTCCAACTCCTACCCCACCGTCGCCAGTCTAAGACACCACGGTCTCGACTGCCTCTACCTCGAGCAGTGGTCCGATCCCGTCTTTGGTGATGACCACTTCTCCTTTCACACAGAGTGCGACAAGCCCTCCATTCTCATACGGGATGCCTAGCTCAGGTACAAGTCATGTACTATCCTTCCCCACTTGGCAGACTTTAGGTCTAGGGGTAGGGATCTATAACGCTCCTCAGCAAGGACCCATGGGGGGCACTTCAGCTCCTTTTAACGATTTCCCTTACGGAGGAGGTCATATACCTCCTTCGTCCCCTTCACTCGGCGGTACCCACCAGTAATCCTTCAGGCCAAACACACACCATAGTTCCATTGGAGTAGGGAGTCAAGGACCGCCTTCTCATAATATGTCGGTAGGGTCGACATTGTTTTCTTTGTTCAGTGCGTTTGGTAACAACACTTTCTCATCAATGGATTTCCCGACTGGGGGCAACCCCAGTTATGGCCAACCTAATCCTATGTAGGGTACTATTCCTGCACAGGGGGAAAACCCAGGAACTTCTTCCGCATCAAGACCTTGGAATTCTTGGCAAGGATTAGTTCCCTCGTCAGGAATGTTAATCTGGGGCAATTATTTTCACAACTAATGGAACCTCGGACAAGGTTCTATGCCTATGCCCATGGGATCGGCATGGGGCAACCCTTCCCAAAGTCCTTTGAATGTAATGCACACCCAACCATCTACGTCCTATTTTGGGAATTAGCCAATGATGTCTCCTCACACGCAGAATTCGTACATTGGTCATGGCCATGGTTTTTACCAGAACCCCAGCCAACAACCCAACTTTTCCTAACAACCTGGTGCCAGTCAAACTCCAGGCCCCTTTTTCCATGGTTATCATCAAAAACAACCAAAACTACCTTTCTTGGCAACTTTACATTTGCCAGATTTGATGAGATTGTTGAATGACCCCATCTGTCACAATCCACGTTGGCCTCCTATGTCGACGAAATTGCGTTCGGACATACCAAAGTTTGAGGCCAAGCCTAACGAAGATCTAGGGGATCATGTGACCACCTTCCATCTTTGGTGCTCGTCTAATTCGTTGAAAGATGACTCCGTACAATTGCGATTGTTTCAACGCACTCTCATCGGGAGTGCCACAAAATGGTACATCGAGCTCGACCGCTCGAGATATTCTTTCTTCGACGAATTGGCAATGGCATTCCTAAACCATTCCCAATTACCTGTGAGATACGACGCCAACACAGAATTGTTGGCCAATTTTGAATAGACAAAAGCAGACCACATCCGAGAGTGGAGACGTCGGAAGAGTTTAATTAAGGTACCAGTTCCACCAACATTCCTGCTTGAGTGGTTCCCTACGTCTTTGGTCCCACAGTTATCCAAAGACATTGCAACGTTGGGAGTGTTTTCCGAAGAAGATGCCATCATGAGAGTTCAACAGCTTGAGCTAATTTATTCTTAGACTGGTTTACTGTACGAGGTTTTACCTGATGCACCACGATCCATACTTGATAAAACCAAACAGAGAGTTGGACCACATGTCGATGGTATTGTAGGTTCAGCACAAACCAAGCCCGTTGAACAACTGACAAAAAAAATGCAGCAATTGTCTATACAACATACAGCGGCCAACCAAACTACTATTTCGGCTGCTCCCCCTACCCAAACGTCGGATGTACACACAGCGCAATCGACAAATCCAAAGGCCACCCAACAGCCTGATGGAAAGAAAAAACAATGAAAGAAGGGTAAGGGGGATAAGAAAACCACTAATAATGTTGGCGAGGGAAACACTAAGAAACATAAGGTGAGGTATCCATGTAACCTGTGCGCGGAAGATCACCCGACCCACCAGTGTCCTCGGCTTGCAAAGGCCCAAAAGTTTGTGACACAACAACAGCCTGTTGTGTTAATGAATCCATTCCAACATGGGAAAAACCTAACCCAAGCCTCTACAAGCACGGAAGGGGGCAGTCAAGGATCCTCTCCGTCTTCGAACAACGCTACATCCGCGAATGTGTATATGATGAAGGGTGATGCTTTTATATCGACTAGAGCTCATGACTATAGTAAGCCAAGCACCTCTGAGAAAGGAAAAGAAGCTGAAATCCCATATATTCCTCTCCAGATCGAGAAGACTTTGGGTGAAACAATGACACGCATCCCAAAAGTCACATTCAAGAAATATTCTCACAACCCAAATGTAAGGGCCACCCAGAACTATTCGATGGTGGAGGATTTATCTCAAACCCCTTGTGCAATGTCCGCTTTGGAGGTCCTCTAGAGCTTCCCTTCCTAGAGGAAAGATTTGTTAGCAGCTTTAGGATCCACCGAGACTTGTAATCCGAGGAAAATCATGCTAGATACAAACGAATTAAAACCTCATCTCCCTTACCACATAGCATTTCAAATAGTAGTGGCTTACCCCATGAAATTTTTTACGCGGAACATTTTCCGCACAATGGTTGATGAGGGCACCTCGACATGCGTCATGTCATTGGCGTGTTGGAAGGCCATTGGCCAACCCATTTTGTCTCTGTCACCTACTCTTCTTACCACTTTCAACGATCGTTCATTCCGACCACATGGCATCATCCCCTCTTTCCCCGTGTAGTTAGGAGGGAAGATCGTGTGCATTGAGGTAGAAGTAGTCGACGCATCCCTCGACTACAATCTCTTATTAGGTAGGAGTTGGACTTATTCCATGCAAGCAGTGCTTGCCACAGTTTTTCGGGTCTTGTTGTTTCCACATGAGGGCCGGATTGTGACCATTGATCAATTTTCCTTCTCCAGACCTGACCCTTCATTGCAGGCATCCGCGGTCCCGATGACTGATAATCCCCAACCAGGCATCGTCAACGTAGGGGTTGGTTTGTGCCCATATTTGATGGGTACCTTCGATTACCCACCCCCTCAAGGCGATGTCAAGTTCATATCAAACCACCATAAGGTTGAGATTTTTCAAGTTTCATCGTTTCGCACGACTTACTTCAACGATATGTGGATTCTTCCTTCCCCATCGACCACGATGGAAGGTACATGGCACAATGATATGTCCATGCCCTTGTCCGCGACAGAGGCATCGTACTTTTTAGTCCAGCAAGCTTCAGCAGACATAGATTTGACTCCTGCACAAGAGTTAGATCTGATCCCAGAGCCTATTTGGGCTCAAGGTTCCCTTGCTGGTACCAATTCGTTAGACTTAGTCTTGCCCTCAAACGAAGCAATCATTGAAGAAATGACTAGTCCGGACAAACCCTGGGACGATCTCCATCACAAATCATACTTCCTCCCGGAGTTAAGCAGAATCGAAGCAGGGGAATTCACCTTCACTATGACTGGAGATAGGTCTTGTCCTATCAATCCCTTGGCTACACATAAAGTTTATGATGAGGGTAATATGGAAAATATCGCTGAAACTATACCGATTAATATCTCCAGAACCCCTAGCATCGTGGAGAATGTTTTCGTCGGAGCTGACTGTTCCCCCGAAGAGATTTAAATCTACACAGACTTATTTAAAGAATTCCGTGACATTTTCGCTTGGTCTTATGAGGAAATGCCAGGCATTGATCCAAAAACAGTCGAACATGAAATCACAACTTATCTGGATGCCAAGCCAGTTCGGCAGAAGCTTCGTCCAGTTAATCCCAGAAAAGCAGCAGCCATTAAGGTTGAAGTTGAGAAACTGCTCAAAGCCAGTTTTATCTATCCTATCCATTTGACCCAATGGGTGTCAAATCCTATGCCGGTCAACAAGAAACATGGCACGATTCACGTATGTACGGATTTCCCGTGATTTGAACAAAGCCTGTCCAAAAGATCATTTTCCCACACCTTTCATTGACCAAATAATTGATGAATGTGTAGGTTGTGAGGTCTTTTCTTTCATGGATGGTTTTTTGGGATATAATCAGATACAAATCAAGTCCGAAGACCAACACAAAACTACATTCATTTGTCCATGGGGTACATTTGCCTATCGTAAGATGTCTTTTGGTCTAAAAACTAATGGAGCTACCTTCCAGCGAGCTATGTCTTTTGCTTTCCATGATCTCAAGCATATAGTTGAGGCCTATTTATATGATTTACCATCTTGATCTCGCAAGAGAACGGATCATCCCACACACCTCCGACTTATCTTTGAGTGATGTCGCTACTTTCAGATTCGCTTGAATCCAAACAAATGCAGCTTTTGCGTAACATCATGACGTTTATTAGGTTTCATAGTGTCAACAACAAGGATCATGGTCGATCCTATGAAGGTTGAGGCAATAGTTCAGTTTCCTCCCCCATGCACAATCCTCCAACTTCAGATTCTACAGGGCAAGGCGAACTATGTTGAGATCATGAAGGGATTTATGTGCTTACTGAAGAAAGACGTTCCTTTTTATTGGGACGATGTCACTCAACGCTCCTTCGAAGCGTTGAAACATGCCCTCACAACTGCCCCTCTGCTTCGGCCACCCAACTATAACAAAGATTTCTTATTATACTTGGCTGCAACAGAGTCAACCGTCGGCATGGTCTTAGCTCAGGAAGATGATTTTCTCTCAGGATATGTGATCTATTACCTGAGTCGAGGCCTCGTCGGACCAAAACTCAATTATTCTCATATCGAAAAATTGGCATTGGTAGTAGTCCATGTTGTTCAACTGTTCCATCATTATGTTATGTTTTGCAAGACCACCGTCATTGCCATTGTGAATCCGTTTCAATACGTGTTGACACGACGGGTAATAGGCGAAAATATCAGTAGATGTATAGTCGTCCTCCATGAATTTGACTTAGATTTCGTTTCGGCGAAATCCAAAAAGTCACTGGTCTTCGCAGAACTTATTTCAGAACTTCCGGTCGAGTCAGGGGATGTGCCCGAAGAATCGCCTATTCGAGGAGATATGTTTTTGATAGCATCTTTGGACCCCTGGTATGGAGATATTCTAGTCTATCTCTAGAATTTGAAGTGGCCCGCCTCTGCTTCTCATGATGAACATCACCGCATACATCATCAGGCCAAGAATTATCTCATCCTCGAAGACACTCTCTATCGTCGAAGTGTAGATTGTGTTCTTCACCAATGCCTCATTCATGAAGAAGCGGAGCTCGTGCTTAACGATTGTCATACTGGAGCATGTGGCAGTAATTTGTTTGGGTTGGCAACAGCCTAAAAGATTTTACGAGCCGATTACTTCTAGCCGACACTAATCAAATATTGTATCGAATCGGTCAAGAAGTGCCACCCATGTCAGATCTTCTCTCGGAAGATGAGGGCACATCCCGCTCCCATGTTTCTTGTCATCACAGTTGGTCCCTTCACCAAGCAGTGAATTGATTACACTACATGCAACCCTCCTTCAGCAAGGGGGCATCGTTATATCATTGTATCCATAGACTACTTTACGAAGTGGGTTGAAGCTATGCCACCATTTAAAGATGATGGAGAGACTGCAACTCTCTTTTTGTTCAACCAGATAATCGTAAGGTTCAGCGTCCCGAGAGAGATTGTCACTGACCATGGTAGTCACTTTCAAAACCAAATGATGACCGAATTAACATCAAATCTTGGATTGCGGCAAGAACATTCGTCACCCTACTACCCCCAAGAAAATGGTCAGGTTGAAGCTGTAAATAAATCTCTTAAGACCATCCTACAATGAATGAACAACTTGGACAAGTCAAATTGGCATTTGATGTTA
This sequence comes from Picea glauca, assembly GCA_000966675.3. Classification (NCBI taxonomy): domain Eukaryota; kingdom Viridiplantae; phylum Streptophyta; class Pinopsida; order Pinales; family Pinaceae; genus Picea; species Picea glauca. The sequence goes on from JZKD02S2064562.1 coordinate 38,967, forward strand.
TACTCGGCATTATGGGCTTATCGAATGTATGTTAAGACTACAACTGGTTTCTCACCTTTTCAACTCGTTTACAGGATGGAAGTAGTCTTGCCTATAGAATGTCAGATCCCGTCCCTAAAATTGGCAGTACAGTTACTGCCAGACACTTATCCACTTGAAGAACGGTTATTATACCTTGAGCGGCTCAATGAGCAGTGTCGTGATGCGGCCCTGGCCAATGAGGCTCACAAACAAAAAGTCAAGTGTCAGTATAATCGGTCTGCTTGTCCTCAGGTTTTCTCTAAAGGCGACCTTGTATTGGTATATGACCAAGATAAGGACCCCCTGGGGGCAGGGAAATTCAAACCCATGTGGTTCAAACCTTTCATCATAAAAGAGGTTGAAAAAAAGGGCGCTTATCGTCTGGTTGACTTTGAGGGAAATACTTTGGTGGAGCCTAGAAATTGGCTCTACCTCAAGAAGTATTACTCATAGGTAGGTCAACTTGGGTAACTTTTTGTAACATATTTATAGTCTTTGTACTATTACTTTTTAGTATTATGGACGTGTCATTTTTTATGTTATCTTTTGTCACTGTGGCAGATGTCAAGTGAATCAGAGGTGTTCATTGGGTACGCAGACGGTGCTAGCCGGCACACTCGGAGGCTTGTCTCCATAGCTTGGGTAATTTTTACACCTCAGGGACAGTTATTATCTTCATGAGGTATATGTTTAGGCAACACCACAAACAATGTCGCCGAGTACAGTGCAGTTATTGAGTTGCTTCGTGATGCCCTGTCATTTGGTATCTCTCATCTCTGAGTCTATTTAGACGCTCAGTTGGTTGTGTCTCAGTTAAATAGAGTCTACCGTGTTTATGATCCGACTTTACACCAAATATTCCTTAGGGTATGCCTCTTAGAACAAAGCTTTGATTATATTACATATTTTCATGTTCCTAGGAGATTAAACCAAGTTACAGATTCTCTAGATAATCAAATTTTAGACAGGCATCTCACACACATATAAAAGACATACACATAAACATGTAAATACATTTTTAAAGGAAAATATGATCCATAAGACACAAAAAGACATAAAAATCCATATATAATATCATAATCATTAGAGTACATAGGTGGACGCAAGCGCCTCAAAAAATATGACCAATAACGAGTCATGGGGCTTATGCCCTCTAAAATATATACAAGTAGAGCTACCGGCACATGAAAAGTCTAGACTAACTAAGGTCAAGGCCTGTGGGCCCTATTGTAATAATCAACAGCGTTTTCCAAATGCCGAAACAGTCGGATCCACATCTGTGGTGCCCCCACTACATGAAGTTGCATAGATGGCGACAGATCCTCAATCTCTGCCATGGGGATGGTGTGAGTGAGCGAGGTAAAATTTCACTCAACTCGTCTCAAAACCCTCTCAGCCTCACTAGCTGGAAGCTCTCCTGCTGCTGTTGGTCCCCCTGCGGCGGCAGGTGTGGCCCCTGGCCGAGGACGACGCCTGCTCCTCGCATAATCCACAGGTCGCGTGGGTCCCACATCTGTGCACAATAGACACATATTTGTCAAATACTCTGGTATAAAAAAATTGATATATATATATAAAACAACATAAAAATTATATATGTTTCACAAAAAAAAATGATGTAAACTTACCCATCTCACCTCGCTCCTCGCCTGGAGGTACAGGGATCTCGGGATCTCTCGAGAAATCAATCCCAGCATAAAGATAATCCTTTATGGCTGGGATCTGCCGCAACAACGAACCAAAGAAGTCATCATCAAAGGACTCATTGGTCCTTCCACCACCCTGTCGTGGCAGCAACACTACCCATCTGCAAACCGCGGGAAGAGAGGCCTGATGTCCTCGTACCACCACTCAAGGACTGAAACTAGGAACTCTTTCAAAGAAGAAAGAGCATAGAATCGTCCCGAACCCGAAGTTCCTCTGCGTCAACAACCGACAATCTGTCAGCTGCCTCTTCATACAATCCAACAGTGTGGTGCGCCAGTCAAATATCTGTGCATTTAAGCACTGGACTGCACAGTTCATCTGTGCACAGGACGCCTGATGTAGAGCCACAGAACTAGTCATCCGCCCAATAAGAAACATAATCACCCGCAGTGATAAATCAGTGATCCTACTTATTGGCACCTGCGAACTCGATCGGTCTGTACCCGCCTCACAATCGAGTCCTATCAATTCCAATATATTGTGAGGCTCAGAAGGAAACGTCCGAAAATTGACTGGTTCCCCTCTCCTTCCAAGTCCAATCAAAAAGTATATATCCTCTGTGTTAGAAAAACAGGACCGCGGAGCAATAAAATAAAACAAATGCAGAAACAAAACACAGAAGACACACAATACAAGAGAGACACAGATTTACGTGGTTCACCCAGTGTGG
>JZKD02S2064573.1:33133-52112 GCA_000966675.3 Picea glauca
CGAAAGGAAACATTTAAATGTATCGCTAATTCCAAACATTCATGCATCTTAAAAGAGACATCCTATCTTTTATATTTAAGAATTGAAGAGGAATACAAAATAGCAAGAACCTTATGGATCACCTAGGCACTCATATATTATACACATATATATGTATTGGAAAATAAAACACAAGCTGGAAGTAATCTATCTACATCAGAAATTTAAGGACATATGGAAAACCCCTTTTGTTTATCAAATTTTAAAACAATCATGGCAATTGATGCCTATCAGAAGATTTTATGTTTCCCTTGTTTTATTTAAAGAGCGGTCTACCCTTTCGACAGTCAAATTCTGTAACGAATTTAAAAATTTGCAAAAACCTTAGGAAGATCTAAAACAATTTTTGAATTGGATTTGTCACTTTGTGTTTTTTTACTGAGTTTGTAAACTCTGTTCATGTTTTCATTTTTTGGCATTTCAGAGTTTATTGGTTCAAGTTGTTTGTAATTCTTTTGTTCTTGCAAATGCCGAAACCCGAAGTGGCCCCACAGCCTGATCGAATTTGGTTATTTGGCGATTACCATTGTATGTTGTTCATGCATCAAGAATTACCAAACGTTAAAACCTAATATTGGTTGGGCCCCATACCTTTTCGTGATTTTGTGATTTGATGTTTGATGTTGTGCAGTGTTTTTGCATCGGGAGTTAGTAAACCCCGAAACCCAAAATTGTTGGGCCCACACCCTAATCGCATTTCAAAATTTGAGATTTCTTTTTTCATTTTTTTTTTGTGTTGTGTGTTAGTAATCCCCGAAATATTGAACCATGAAACCCCAAAGTGTTAGGCCCACAACCTTTTCTCATTTCAGGATTCGACAATCTGCGTGGTCTTTTGTTTTTGTATTTGAAGTTTGTAATCGCCGAAACCCAATTGACCTATGTTGTTTTTTTCACAAACACACACACACACACACACACACATATATATATATATATACACATTTCTGATATATAAAGGCATGCATTGCAGTAGAGTAATTAACTAAAATTTATTCCATGTACCAGCTGAACAGGCGTGATTTTTTTTAGGAGATATCCCTAATCACAAGTGTATAAGATATATATATATATATGTGTGTGTGTGTGTGTGTGTGTGTGTGTGTGTGTGTGTGTGTATTTAAAGTATGGAAGTGACCTTGTGAATACCAAGAATTATTATAGACCATCTATAGAAGTTACACATCTTTATATCAACATGTGTTTAATGAAAAGTTATAGGTTGAAATGTTGGAAAATAATTGGAGTGAATCGAATTAACACAGTTTAATTGCCAGAACTAATCATGACAAGAATGATAAAATCATGAAATGTGAAACCACGACTTAATATTCATTTCGTAGTTTCAGATACCGAGAGTTGGAGGTGTCAAGGAAACTCACGACAAGAATGATAAAGTCACAAAATGCTGAAAGGGACGATTGCGAGTCTCGAAAACCCAAAAGGAAAAACTCTGAAATCCCGTCAACTGTCCATCTCAGTGGGTTATGTGAACCGTCTTATCACTTCGAAGATTTTGTGATCATGAATTTTATAATGATGGAGTACAATGAATCAAAGGGAAAACACTAAAATCCCGTCAGTCATTTGATTTAGAAAAGAAGGGATCAGATTATGAAGTTTCGTGAACCATTGATCTGGCTTCATTTCGGGGATTGCGACTTGCTGAAATGTCGATATGCCTAAATTTGAAAGGCATTTTGATTAGGCCTGTGGTCACAGCCAGTGGGCATATGGAATAAGCACGAGACCCAACACTTGTAATCCAATGGTGCAAGTGATTTTGAATATGATCCAAGGATTATGAAATATTCGTGCTTTGAGCATAGGCTAATACTCTACTTTTTATAAGTCCGTTTGGTCATTTTCATCATATGATTATGTGTATGGACTAACACATGAGGCCTAGGTCTTCAACCCCTAAAGTCATTTGCATTTTAAACATATGGTAATGGGTTATTTGTAGGGTGTAATGCGTAAGGATTTGTCCATAAAGTCCCAAAGTCATTTGGGTTGTTAAGGCTGTGGTAATAGTTATAAGTACAAATAGATCAAAAAGTAATTATAGTTACAGGAATTGAAATAAACATTGAAATGAGGAGTAAACACTTATCATCGATCAGAAAACTTTAAGTTGAATGGTAATGAAATTCGACGATATTAAGGACTCTTGCAAACTTTCAGACTTAATCTTTAGAACATAAATCTTACTTTCTTGAATCTCGAACTATTCAAGGATATTTATACAAACAATTTATTTTTTCTAGCTAGTTTTTTAGGTATATTACATATGGTATAAGAGCACTTGGCCTAAACAGGGCCACATTAGCTACTTAGTATTTATTTTGATTTATGTAGAACTAAAAAATCTTATGGGTACAAATAGAAAGCCCTTTCTATTTTTGTAAATTATGGCAGCTCGGGAGGGTGCAAAAATCAAGATGGAAGGAAATCTACAGCACAGACCTCCTCAAGATCCAAGATAGAACAATGATGGAAGCTCACCCATGAAGGTGTTGGATACAATGAGGAATCTTATTGTTGAACTGCAGGTTTTCAAGGCCGATAATGAAAAATTGAAGAAAGTATAGAAGGAATAGAAAGAGATAAATTAAGTCTTGTTGCGTAGTATAGTAACCAAGAAAATCCCAAAAGATGAAAACCATGACAAAGAAGTCAAGAAAAGGGCCTCCAATAATTTTGGACTGGAAACAGAAAAAGGAGACAGTTCATCTGAATGGACACCTATAGTTGAAGACAAAACTATACCAGACAGAAAAATAAAACAAGTAGACCACCTTGAAGGAGAATTTAAAAGGATTAAACCAGCTACCTTTGATGGAGAATCCAGGACAGGAGAAGAAGTTGAGGCATGTTAGTTGGACATAAAAAAATACTTCCAGATCTACAACTATTCCAACAACATGAAGTTCAAAATGGCCATCTACAGTCTGAAGGGGAGGGCCAACATTTGGTGGCAGGACTCGAAATTGGCCAAGGGCCTAAAGGAGAAACAACTGGAATGGTTTGACTTTAAGAAGTATTTTAAGAAACAACACCTTTCTGAAAGCTATTATGAAAGGAAGAAAAAATAATTTTATGAGTTACGACTCAGATAGATGACGATGGAGGACCTTCTAAATAAATTTCTGGAACTACTAAGTTTTGTACCATACATCCGGGAGGATAAGGTAAAAATCCAACGATTCCTAAGNAATGAAAAGTTATAGGTTGAAATGTTGGAAAATAATTGGAGTGAATCGAATTAACACAGTTTAATTACCAGAACTAATCATGACAAGGATGATAAAATCATGAAATGTGAAACCACGACTTAATCTCCATTTCGTAGTTTCAGATACCGAGAGTTGGAGGTGTCAAGGAAACTCACGACAAGAATGATAAAGTCACAAAATGCTGAAAGGGACTATTGCAAGTCTTGAAAACCCGAAAGGAAAAACTCTGAAATCCCGTCAACAGTCCATCTCATTGGGTTATGTGAACCGTCTGATCAATTTGAAGATTTTGTGATCATGAATTTTATAATTATGGAGTATGATGAATCAAATGGAAAACACTAAAATCTCGTCAGTCATTTGATTTAGAAAAGAAGGGATCGGATTATGAAGTTTCGTGAACCGTTGATCTGGCTTCATTTCGGGGATTGCGACTTGCTGAAATGTCGATATGCCTAAATTTGAAAGGCATTTTGATTAGGCCTGTGGTCACAGCCAGTGGGCATATGGAATAAGCACGAGACCCAACACTTGTAATCCAATGGTGCAAGTGATTTTGAATATGATCCAAGGATTATGAAATATTCGTGCTTTGAGCATAGGCTAATACTCTACTTTTTATAAGTCCGTTTGGTCATTTTCATCATATGATTATGTGTATGGACTAACACATGAGGCCTAGGTCTTCAACCCCTAAAGTCATTTGCATTTTAAACATATGGTAATGGGTTATTTGTAGGGTGTAATGCGTAAGGATTTGTCCATAAAGTCCCAAAGTCATTTGGGTTGTTAAGGCTGTGGTAATAGTTATAAGTACAAATAGATCAAAAAGTAATTATAGTTACAGGAATTGAAATAAACATTGAAATGAGGAGTAAACACTTATCATCGATCAGAAAACTTTAAGTTGAATGGTAATGAAATTCGACGATATTAAGGACTCTTGCAAACTTTCAGACTTAATCTTTAGAACATAAATCTTACTTTCTTGAATCTCGAACTATTCAAGGATATTTATACAAACAATTTATTTTTTCTAGCTAGTTTTTTAGGTATATTACATATGGTATAAGAGCACTTGGCCTAAACAGGGCCACATTAGCTACTTAGTATTTATTTTGATTTATGTAGAACTAAAAAATCTTATGGGTACAAATAGAAAGCCCTTTCTATTTTTGTAAATTATGGCAGCTCGGGAGGGTGCAAAAATCAAGATGGAAGGAAATCTACAGCACAGACCTCCTCAAGATCCAAGATAGAACAATGATGGAAGCTCACCCATGAAGGTGTTGGATACAATGAGGAATCTTATTGTTGAACTGCAGGTTTTCAAGGCCGATAATGAAAAATTGAAGAAAGTATAGAAGGAATAGAAAGAGATAAATTAAGTCTTGTTGCGTAGTATAGTAACCAAGAAAATCCCAAAAGATGAAAACCATGACAAAGAAGTCAAGAAAAGGGCCTCCAATAATTTTGGACTGGAAACAGAAAAAGGAGACAGTTCATCTGAATGGACACCTATAGTTGAAGACAAAACTATACCAGACAGAAAAATAAAACAAGTAGACCACCTTGAAGGAGAATTTAAAAGGATTAAACCAGCTACCTTTGATGGAGAATCCAGGACAGGAGAAGAAGTTGAGGCATGTTAGTTGGACATAAAAAAATACTTCCAGATCTACAACTATTCCAACAACATGAAGTTCAAAATGGCCATCTACAGTCTGAAGGGGAGGGCCAACATTTGGTGGCAGGACTCGAAATTGGCCAAGGGCCTAAAGGAGAAACAACTGGAATGGTTTGACTTTAAGAAGTATTTTAAGAAACAACACCTTTCTGAAAGCTATTATGAAAGGAAGAAAAAATAATTTTATGAGTTACGACTCAGATAGATGACGATGGAGGACCTTCTAAATAAATTTCTGGAACTACTAAGTTTTGTACCATACATCCGGGAGGATAAGGTAAAAATCCAACGATTCCTAAGATGTTTACCACAGTCCTATTAGGATAGAATTGAGTTTGACAACCCCAAATCATTGAGCGAGGTATTGAAAGCATGAATGTGCCATGACCAATATAAATAGCGAGTAGATTTTCCCAAGGCCTTGAAGGATAAGAAGCAAGATCGAATGAACCAATGGAAGAAGGGATACTAGCGAGCTCCTTATTGGAATGTAGAAAAAAAAATTCCGTGGAAGGATTTTCACTCCAATCATCTGATTACACAAGGTAGTGGTAAGACGATAAACCTAGGAATGAAGAAGTATAGGGACAACTTCTGCGAGCCATTAAAGTGTTGGGAGTGTTGAGAGATTCATCTAAGGAGAAATTGTCCACATTTAACTTCAACAAATAGAGTTGTTGTTCATAATCTGCAAGAATCCTCGACAGTGGCAGACGTGGGGAGAAGCCTGCATCAGATAAATGCAACCATAGATGGTCTACAAGCTGACCACCAATCCTCGGTGGTATAAATCGAAGGTAAAATCAATGACACTCGATTTTTTTTTTTAATTTACCCTTGAGCTACGTTAAGTTATATCACTCTTAATATATTAGAGTCAAATAAACTTAAGAAACTAAAGCATGCAAAATCATGGTTGGTACAACTAGCAATAGGTACTAAGGAATGCATCAAAAAGTTTCCCTAGGAAGGATTTTCACTTCAATCAACTGACTACGCAAGGTAGTGGTAAACCAGTAAACCTAGGAACGAAGAAGTTTGGGGACAACTCCCGCGATCCATTAAAGTGTTGGGAGTGTGAAGAGCCTCATCTAAGAAGGAACTGTCCATGTTTAGCTTCAACAAATAGAATTGTTGTTCATAATCTGGAGGAAGCCTCAACAATGGGAGACGTTGGCAGAAGCCTGCATTGGATAAATGTAGCCACAGATGGTCGACAAGCTGACCACCAGTACTTGGTGGTATAAATCGAAGGTAAAATCAATGACACTCGAATTTATGTTTTAATTGACCCTGGAGCTACGTTAAGTTATATTACTCCTAATATATTATAGTCGAATAAAATTATAAAACTGAGGCATGCAAAATCATGGCTGGTACAACTAGCAACAGGTACTAAAAGGAAAGTAGTTGACTTTATTTTTTATTTTGAGTTCAACTTAGGTGGTCAAAAGATAAGGAGCAATCTGAACATCTTACCAATAGGATCTTATGATATGATTATTGATATGGATTGGTTGGAACAACACAAAGTAGCACTAGACCGTTATACAAAGATACTTAGCTATAAAGATGATTTTGGCATTGTTAGAACAACCCAAGGCATACCAAAACCTATATCAGTTAGACAAGTTTCAACGATGCAACTCAAGAAATTTATTAGAAAGGGATGTCAAGTTTATGCCATCCAAGTGATGAATCTATTAGAAAAAGAAGATAAGCCAAAGCTAGAAGAATTTGTTGTCCTGTGTGAATTTAGAGACATGTTTGTGGATGAGATACCGAAATTACCTCCTAGAAGGGAAATAGACTTCTCCATAGACTTACTACCTAGTTCGGTCCCTATCGCAAAAGCAGCTTAACGAATGAGTCTACCAAAACTTACAGAATTAAAAATCCAGTTACAAGAATTATTGGACAAAGTGTATACCAGACCGAGCGTTTCACCATGGGGGGGATTAGTCCTCTTTGTTTAAAAGAAAGATGGTACTCTAAGACTATGTATCGATTATAGACAGCTGAACAAAATGACCATTAAGAGCAAATACCCCTTAAAAAGGATAGATTATCTGTTCGATCAAGTTAGTGGGGCCAAGATCTTTTCAAATTTGGATTTACGATCCAGTTATCATCAAGTTAGGATAAAGGATGAGGACATAAACAAAACAAGTTTTCGAACAAGATATGGATGCTACAAGTTTGTTGTCATACCTTTCAGACTCACTAACGCACCGACCACATTTATGTGCTTGATGAACAACATTTTTAGTCAGTACTTAGACAAGTTCGTAGTAGTATTTATCGACGATATTCTGGTCTATTCAAAAATGGAGGAGGAACATGATGAACACTTATGAATAGTTCTGAAAACATTAAGGAAACACAAATTGTACGCAAAATTCGACAAATGAGACTTTTATAAAAAACAAATACAATATTTAGGACATGTCATTTCCTCAGAAGGTATTTTTGTAGACCCGAAAAAGATAAAAGCCATTATGGAATGGCCAGTACCTAAGGATGTGGTAGATATCCGGTCATTCATGGGAATCATCAGATATTATCACAGATTTATAGAAGGTTTTTCCAGGATATTCTACCCTATTAGGTCGCTACAAAAGAAAGGAACCAAGTTTAACTGGTCGCAAAAGTGTCAAGACAACTTTAACAAGATGAAATAATTATTGACATCAGCACCCATTTTGAAGGTAAAAGACCCAGATAAAGACTTCACAGTTTTTGTTGATGCAAGTAAAGAGGGACTAGGTGGTGTCCTAACTCAAGAAGGGCACGTGATTTGTTACGAGTCCTGGAAATTAAAATAACACGAGCGAAATTATGTCACTCATGACCTAGAATTGGCAGCAGTAATACATGCCTTAAAATTGTCGCGACACTATATAATGGGAAAAAAAATCCTACTATTGATGGATAATAGTAGGGTGAAATATCTATTTAACCAACCAGATCTGAATGCAAGACAAGCAAGGTGGCTAGCCTTCTTGAGTGAATTCGACTTTGAGGTCAGACATATCAAGGGAAAGGAAAATAAAGTAGTTGATGCTTTAAGAAGAAGTGCCCATGGATCATTTGAGATAAACATCAGGAGGGCAGAAAGTGATCTGGAACAAAGAATAAGAATGATAGGTATTAACGACAAAAATTACACTAAGATAATGATAGAATTACAAAACAGGACCACCAACTCTGACAAACCAGATCTAAGCATCAACAAGAAAGGACTATTATGACTTAAAAACAGACTTTACATACCAGATTCAGCAGAATTGAAATCAACAATTTTGGACGAAGTGCATAAGAAACTGTATTCTAGTCATCTAGGTTACCAGAAAACAATAGCAGCACTTATAAAACTATTTTTCTAGCCTAGTATGAAGGGAAAAACAAAAGAATACTTGGCTAGGTGCCAAGTTTGTCAGTAGGTTAAGGTCGCGCACTAGCATCCAGCTGACCTATTACAACCATTACCAGTACCATAATGGAAATGGGAGACTATATCACTGGACTTTATAACAGGTTTTCCTAAAACTCATAAACATAATGATTCTATCATGGTTGTAATCGATAAACTCAGAAAGTATGCACACTTTATTCCTTTAAAGTCTACTTTTAAAGCTATAAACATTGTTGAAATTATCATGAAATAAGTTTTTAGACTACATGGTATTCCTAAAATGGTGATTTCGGATAAAGACATAAAATTTACATCTACTTTTTGGAAGGAATTTTTTGCAAGGCTAAACACTAACTTGAATTTTAGTACAAGATATCATCCACAAATGTATGGATAGACCGAAAGGACAAATCAAATCACAGAGGATATGCTTCACATGTACGTAAGAACAAAACCAAGCAAGTGGGAAGACTACCTGCACTTGGTAGAATTTGCATTTAACAATGGGTACCAAACTTCAGCTAAGTTGAGCCCTTTTGAAATATTGTTTGGCAGAAAGTGTATGACTCTAACTAGCTCAGATAAATCAGTTGACAGACTCATGATTGGACCAGAGATGCTCCAATAAATGGAGAGCATGGTAAGAAAGGTACAACAGAACTTGAAAGAAGCACAGGACAAACAAAAGAGCTATGCAAACCAGAAAAGAATACACTTGGAATTTCAATTAGGAGACCATGTTTATTTAAAGTTCAAATCCTGAAAGAGCTCATTGAAGTTAGGGAATTGTGCCAAGTTGGCACCGAGGTTTTGTGGGCCCTTCGAGATACTAGCTCGAATTGGACCCGTAGCATATCAATTTGCACTTCCAACTAATATAATAATTCATAATGTATTTCATGATTCGTTGTTGAAAAGGTATATTCATGACCCTACTCATAGGATTGATTGGAACTTGGTGCAAGTGGAACCCAAAGGCAAGTTCTAGGTGGAACCCCTGCACATTCTAGACCGAAGAGAAATAACACTTTGGAATGGATCCATCGCTCAGGTAAAGGTGCAATAGAAGCACTTTAGTCCTGAGGAGGCTACTTGGGAGTTGGACGGAGATTTGTGGAAATCTCATCCAATCCTGTTCTAGGAAAGGATTGAACAGTGAGGAAAGTTTTTTACTCAAGGGGGAAAGGATGTGACATCCCCCAAAAGATAAAATATTTTTGAAATTTAAAATTGCTGAAAATTTATTCTTTTTATAGTAAATTCGAATTTGGAATTTTTTTGACATTTATGGCAATTTCGAATTTCAAATTTGGTAATTGTAACTAATTGTTTTTACTATTGGGCAGAGACCTTATTTGACCCAACTAACTATTTGACTATGACACTTGTATAGAAACATAATATTTTATATTGATTGCAGGAGGACAAATGGAACAGGCATGTTAAATTTAGCTGACCATGACTCCACAAGTGGGGAACATGTTGGAACTACCTCTGGGCTAATTATTACAAGTGGCAAATCAGTGATTTGGCCATTGGCAACCCCTGAAAATCAAGGATTTAGAAAGCTGTGAAAATTCCCAAGGAAGGAAAAAGACCTCAGAAAACGACGAATACCATATGAGAGGAGGCAAGATGCTACCAAGTATGCTAGGAAAGGAGACTTTTGATTTACCTATTGTTATGAAGGTTACTTGAGTGTGAGGCAAGGAAAAAATGTTGGAGCTGTAGGATATTGGTTAAGAGAATATTTTCCAATTTTTCCCTCATGGATTCAAGGTCAGGCTAGGGGGTGAATCGAGCAAGTAGTTTGGCTACTCTGTTCTATGGTCGGGAGGAACGTGGCTATTCCCTTTGTTTTTCCGCAAGCTGATTCAAATATGTAAACCTTTCTTTACTCTGTCCTTGGATGTTTTGTGTGTAACTAATATTATGCATCTAATTGTTCTAAATAGAAACAATTCTATCAATGGATAATATCTATAATGGGATTAAATTTAGAATCACAGTCTAAATTCTCAAGTGGTCCCTCGCAAAAATATGGAATACTAGGAAAATTTATTTAAATATGATTTGAGTTTAAGAGAGCAGATCGATCTATAGGATAGGATTAATCTGAAGTCGAAATGCTAGGATACTTTGTATTTCTTAAAGAAGACCAATCTGTATAGATATAGGTTTATTTCTGTGACTGAAGTATTTAACATATTTAAATTTGAGCAATCAGATAGGTTTAATTTGAAGTCGAAATGCTAGGATACATTGTATGTTTGAAGAAGACCAATCTATATAGATATAGGTTTATTTCTGTGTTTGAAGTATTAAATAGATCTAAATTTGGGCAATAGGATAGGTTTAATTTGAATTTGAAATGCTAGGATACACTATATTTCTTAAAGAAGACCAATCTGTATAGATATAGGTTTATTTATGTGACTTAAGTATTAAACATATCTAAATTTGAGCAATCAGATAGGTTTAATTTGAAGTCGAAATGCTAGGATACTTTGTATTTATTAAACAAGACCAATTTGTATAGATATAGGTATATTTTTGTGACTAAAGTATTAAACAGATTTAAATTTGAGCAATTGGATAGGTTTAATTTGAGGTTGAAATTCTAGGATACTCTGAATGCTTGAAGAAGACCAATTTGTATAGACATAGGTTTATTTCTTTGACTGAAGTATTAAACAAATCTAAACTTGAGCAATCAGATAGGTTTAATTTGAATTCGAAATGCTACGATACTCTGAATGCTTGAAGAAGACCAATTTGCGTAGATATGAGTTTATTTCTGTGACTGAAGTATTAAATAGATCTAAATTTGAGCAATCAGAGTTGAGTCAATTTGTGCCGAAAGGAAACATTTAAATGTATCGCTAATTCCAAACAATCATGCATCTTAAAAGAGACGTCCTATCTTTCATATTTAAGAATTGAAGAGGAATANTTGATCTGGCTTCATTTCGGGGATTGCGACTTGCTGAAATGTCGATATGCCTAAATTTGAAAGGCATTTTGATTAGGCCTGTGGTCACAGCCAGTGGGCATATGGAATAAGCACGAGACCCAACACTTGTAATCCAATGGTGCAAGTGATTTTGAATATGATCCAAGGATTATGAAATATTCGTGCTTTGAGCATAGGCTAATACTCTACTTTTTATAAGTCCGTTTGGTCATTTTCATCATATGATTATGTGTATGGACTAACACATGAGGCCTAGGTCTTCAACCCCTAAAGTCATTTGCATTTTAAACATATGGTAATGGGTTATTTGTAGGGTGTAATGCGTAAGGATTTGTCCATAAAGTCCCAAAGTCATTTGGGTTGTTAAGGCTGTGGTAATAGTTATAAGTACAAATAGATCAAAAAGTAATTATAGTTACAGGAATTGAAATAAACATTGAAATGAGGAGTAAACACTTATCATCGATCAGAAAACTTTAAGTTGAATGGTAATGAAATTCGACGATATTAAGGACTCTTGCAAACTTTCAGACTTAATCTTTAGAACATAAATCTTACTTTCTTGAATCTCGAACTATTCAAGGATATTTATACAAACAATTTATTTTTTCTAGCTAGTTTTTTAGGTATATTACATATGGTATAAGAGCACTTGGCCTAAACAGGGCCACATTAGCTACTTAGTATTTATTTTGATTTATGTAGAACTAAAAAATCTTATGGGTACAAATAGAAAGCCCTTTCTATTTTTGTAAATTATGGCAGCTCGGGAGGGTGCAAAAATCAAGATGGAAGGAAATCTACAGCACAGACCTCCTCAAGATCCAAGATAGAACAATGATGGAAGCTCACCCATGAAGGTGTTGGATACAATGAGGAATCTTATTGTTGAACTGCAGGTTTTCAAGGCCGATAATGAAAAATTGAAGAAAGTATAGAAGGAATAGAAAGAGATAAATTAAGTCTTGTTGCGTAGTATAGTAACCAAGAAAATCCCAAAAGATGAAAACCATGACAAAGAAGTCAAGAAAAGGGCCTCCAATAATTTTGGACTGGAAACAGAAAAAGGAGACAGTTCATCTGAATGGACACCTATAGTTGAAGACAAAACTATACCAGACAGAAAAATAAAACAAGTAGACCACCTTGAAGGAGAATTTAAAAGGATTAAACCAGCTACCTTTGATGGAGAATCCAGGACAGGAGAAGAAGTTGAGGCATGTTAGTTGGACATAAAAAAATACTTCCAGATCTACAACTATTCCAACAACATGAAGTTCAAAATGGCCATCTACAGTCTGAAGGGGAGGGCCAACATTTGGTGGCAGGACTCGAAATTGGCCAAGGGCCTAAAGGAGAAACAACTGGAATGGTTTGACTTTAAGAAGTATTTTAAGAAACAACACCTTTCTGAAAGCTATTATGAAAGGAAGAAAAAATAATTTTATGAGTTACGACTCAGATAGATGACGATGGAGGACCTTCTAAATAAATTTCTGGAACTACTAAGTTTTGTACCATACATCCGGGAGGATAAGGTAAAAATCCAACGATTCCTAAGCTATTTATCACAGTCCTATTAGGATAGAATTGAGTTTGACAACCCCAAATCATTGAGTGAGGTATTGAAAGCATGAATGTGCTATGACCAATATAAATAGCGAGTAGATTTTCCCAAGGCCTTGAAGGATAAGAAGCAATATCGAATGAACCAATGGAAGAAGGGATACTAGTGAGCTCCTTATTGGAATGCAGAAAAAAAAATTCCGTGGAAGGATTTTCACTCCAATCATTTGATTACACAAGGTAGTGGTAAGGCGATAAACCTAGGAATGAAGAAGTATGGGGACAACTTCTGCGAGCCATTAAAGTGTTGGGAGTGTGGAGAGATTCATCTAAGGAGAAATTGTCCACGTTTAACTTCAACAAATAGAGTTGTTGTTCATAATCTGCAAGAATCCTCGACAGTGGGAGATGTGGGCAGAAGCCTGCATCAGATAAATGCAACCATAGATGGTCGACAAGCTGACCACCAATCCTTGGTGGTATAAATCGAAGGTAAAATCAATGACACTCGAATTTTTGTTTTAATTTACCCTTGAGCTACGTTAAGTTATATTACTCTTAATATATTAGAGTCGAATAAACTTAAGAAACTAAAGCATGCAAAATCATGGTTGGTACAACTAGCAATAGGTACTAAGGAATGCATCAAAAAGTTTCCCTAGGAAGGATTTTCACTCCAATCAAATGAATACGCAAGGTAGTGGTAAACTAGTAAACCTGGGAACGAAGAAGTTTGGGGACAACTCCCGCGATCCATTAAAGTGTTGGGAGTGTGAAGAGCCTCATCTAAGAAGGAACTGTCCATGTTTAGCTTCAACAAATAGAATTGTTGTTCATAATCTGGAGGAAGCCTCAACAATGGGAGACGTTGGCAGAAGCCTGCATTGGATAAATGTAGCCACAGATGGTCGACAAGCTGACCACCAGTACTTGGTGGTATAAATCGAAGGTAAAATCAATGACACTCGAATTTATGTTTTAATTGACCCTGGAGCTACGTTAAGTTATATTACTCCTAATATATTATAGTCGAATAAAATTATAAAACTGAGGCATGCAAAATCATGGCTGGTACAACTAGCAACAGGTACTAAAAGGAAAGTAGTTGACTTTATTTTTTATTTTGAGTTCAACTTAGGTGGTCAAAAGATAAGGAGCAATCTGAACATCTTACCAATAGGATCTTATGATATGATTATTGATATGGATTGGTTGGAACAACACAAAGTAGCACTAGACCGTTATACAAAGATACTTAGCTATAAAGATGATTTTGGCATTGTTAGAACAACCCAAGGCATACCAAAACCTATATCAGTTAGACAAGTTTCAACGATGCAACTCAAGAAATTTATTAGAAAGGGATGTCAAGTTTATGCCATCCAAGTGATGAATCTATTAGAAAAAGAAGATAAGCCAAAGCTAGAAGAATTTGTTGTCCTGTGTGAATTTAGAGACATGTTTGTGGATGAGATACCGAAATTACCTCCTAGAAGGGAAATAGACTTCTCCATAGACTTACTACCTAGTTCGGTCCCTATCGCAAAAGCAGCTTAACGAATGAGTCTACCAAAACTTACAGAATTAAAAATCCAGTTACAAGAATTATTGGACAAAGTGTATACCAGACCGAGCGTTTCACCATGGGGGGGATTAGTCCTCTTTGTTTAAAAGAAAGATGGTACTCTAAGACTATGTATCGATTATAGACAGCTGAACAAAATGACCATTAAGAGCAAATACCCCTTAAAAAGGATAGATTATCTGTTCGATCAAGTTAGTGGGGCCAAGATCTTTTCAAATTTGGATTTACGATCCAGTTATCATCAAGTTAGGATAAAGGATGAGGACATAAACAAAACAAGTTTTCGAACAAGATATGGATGCTACAAGTTTGTTGTCATACCTTTCAGACTCACTAACGCACCGACCACATTTATGTGCTTGATGAACAACATTTTTAGTCAGTACTTAGACAAGTTCGTAGTAGTATTTATCGACGATATTCTGGTCTATTCAAAAATGGAGGAGGAACATGATGAACACTTATGAATAGTTCTGAAAACATTAAGGAAACACAAATTGTACGCAAAATTCGACAAATGAGACTTTTATAAAAAACAAATACAATATTTAGGACATGTCATTTCCTCAGAAGGTATTTTTGTAGACCCGAAAAAGATAAAAGCCATTATGGAATGGCCAGTACCTAAGGATGTGGTAGATATCCGGTCATTCATGGGAATCATCAGATATTATCACAGATTTATAGAAGGTTTTTCCAGGATATTCTACCCTATTAGGTCGCTACAAAAGAAAGGAACCAAGTTTAACTGGTCGCAAAAGTGTCAAGACAACTTTAACAAGATGAAATAATTATTGACATCAGCACCCATTTTGAAGGTAAAAGACCCAGATAAAGACTTCACAGTTTTTGTTGATGCAAGTAAAGAGGGACTAGGTGGTGTCCTAACTCAAGAAGGGCACGTGATTTGTTACGAGTCCTGGAAATTAAAATAACACGAGCGAAATTATGTCACTCATGACCTAGAATTGGCAGCAGTAATACATGCCTTAAAATTGTCGCGACACTATATAATGGGAAAAAAAATCCTACTATTGATGGATAATAGTAGGGTGAAATATCTATTTAACCAACCAGATCTGAATGCAAGACAAGCAAGGTGGCTAGCCTTCTTGAGTGAATTCGACTTTGAGGTCAGACATATCAAGGGAAAGGAAAATAAAGTAGTTGATGCTTTAAGAAGAAGTGCCCATGGATCATTTGAGATAAACATCAGGAGGGCAGAAAGTGATCTGGAACAAAGAATAAGAATGATAGGTATTAACGACAAAAATTACACTAAGATAATGATAGAATTACAAAACAGGACCACCAACTCTGACAAACCAGATCTAAGCATCAACAAGAAAGGACTATTATGACTTAAAAACAGACTTTACATACCAGATTCAGCAGAATTGAAATCAACAATTTTGGACGAAGTGCATAAGAAACTGTATTCTAGTCATCTAGGTTACCAGAAAACAATAGCAGCACTTATAAAACTATTTTTCTAGCCTAGTATGAAGGGAAAAACAAAAGAATACTTGGCTAGGTGCCAAGTTTGTCAGTAGGTTAAGGTCGCGCACTAGCATCCAGCTGACCTATTACAACCATTACCAGTACCATAATGGAAATGGGAGACTATATCACTGGACTTTATAACAGGTTTTCCTAAAACTCATAAACATAATGATTCTATCATGGTTGTAATCGATAAACTCAGAAAGTATGCACACTTTATTCCTTTAAAGTCTACTTTTAAAGCTATAAACATTGTTGAAATTATCATGAAATAAGTTTTTAGACTACATGGTATTCCTAAAATGGTGATTTCGGATAAAGACATAAAATTTACATCTACTTTTTGGAAGGAATTTTTTGCAAGGCTAAACACTAACTTGAATTTTAGTACAAGATATCATCCACAAATGTATGGATAGACCGAAAGGACAAATCAAATCACAGAGGATATGCTTCACATGTACGTAAGAACAAAACCAAGCAAGTGGGAAGACTACCTGCACTTGGTAGAATTTGCATTTAACAATGGGTACCAAACTTCAGCTAAGTTGAGCCCTTTTGAAATATTGTTTGGCAGAAAGTGTATGACTCTAACTAGCTCAGATAAATCAGTTGACAGACTCATGATTGGACCAGAGATGCTCCAATAAATGGAGAGCATGGTAAGAAAGGTACAACAGAACTTGAAAGAAGCACAGGACAAACAAAAGAGCTATGCAAACCAGAAAAGAATACACTTGGAATTTCAATTAGGAGACCATGTTTATTTAAAGTTCAAATCCTGAAAGAGCTCATTGAAGTTAGGGAATTGTGCCAAGTTGGCACCGAGGTTTTGTGGGCCCTTCGAGATACTAGCTCGAATTGGACCCGTAGCATATCAATTTGCACTTCCAACTAATATAATAATTCATAATGTATTTCATGATTCGTTGTTGAAAAGGTATATTCATGACCCTACTCATAGGATTGATTGGAACTTGGTGCAAGTGGAACCCAAAGGCAAGTTCTAGGTGGAACCCCTGCACATTCTAGACCGAAGAGAAATAACACTTTGGAATGGATCCATCGCTCAGGTAAAGGTGCAATAGAAGCACTTTAGTCCTGAGGAGGCTACTTGGGAGTTGGACGGAGATTTGTGGAAATCTCATCCAATCCTGTTCTAGGAAAGGATTGAACAGTGAGGAAAGTTTTTTACTCAAGGGGGAAAGGATGTGACATCCCCCAAAAGATAAAATATTTTTGAAATTTAAAATTGCTGAAAATTTATTCTTTTTATAGTAAATTCGAATTTGGAATTTTTTTGACATTTATGGCAATTTCGAATTTCAAATTTGGTAATTGTAACTAATTGTTTTTACTATTGGGCAGAGACCTTATTTGACCCAACTAACTATTTGACTATGACACTTGTATAGAAACATAATATTTTATATTGATTGCAGGAGGACAAATGGAACAGGCATGTTAAATTTAGCTGACCATGACTCCACAAGTGGGGAACATGTTGGAACTACCTCTGGGCTAATTATTACAAGTGGCAAATCAGTGATTTGGCCATTGGCAACCCCTGAAAATCAAGGATTTAGAAAGCTGTGAAAATTCCCAAGGAAGGAAAAAGACCTCAGAAAACGACGAATACCATATGAGAGGAGGCAAGATGCTACCAAGTATGCTAGGAAAGGAGACTTTTGATTTACCTATTGTTATGAAGGTTACTTGAGTGTGAGGCAAGGAAAAAATGTTGGAGCTGTAGGATATTGGTTAAGAGAATATTTTCCAATTTTTCCCTCATGGATTCAAGGTCAGGCTAGGGGGTGAATCGAGCAAGTAGTTTGGCTACTCTGTTCTATGGTCGGGAGGAACGTGGCTATTCCCTTTGTTTTTCCGCAAGCTGATTCAAATATGTAAACCTTTCTTTACTCTGTCCTTGGATGTTTTGTGTGTAACTAATATTATGCATCTAATTGTTCTAAATAGAAACAATTCTATCAATGGATAATATCTATAATGGGATTAAATTTAGAATCACAGTCTAAATTCTCAAGTGGTCCCTCGCAAAAATATGGAATACTAGGAAAATTTATTTAAATATGATTTGAGTTTAAGAGAGCAGATCGATCTATAGGATAGGATTAATCTGAAGTCGAAATGCTAGGATACTTTGTATTTCTTAAAGAAGACCAATCTGTATAGATATAGGTTTATTTCTGTGACTGAAGTATTTAACATATTTAAATTTGAGCAATCAGATAGGTTTAATTTGAAGTCGAAATGCTAGGATACATTGTATGTTTGAAGAAGACCAATCTATATAGATATAGGTTTATTTCTGTGTTTGAAGTATTAAATAGATCTAAATTTGGGCAATAGGATAGGTTTAATTTGAATTTGAAATGCTAGGATACACTATATTTCTTAAAGAAGACCAATCTGTATAGATATAGGTTTATTTATGTGACTTAAGTATTAAACATATCTAAATTTGAGCAATCAGATAGGTTTAATTTGAAGTCGAAATGCTAGGATACTTTGTATTTATTAAACAAGACCAATTTGTATAGATATAGGTATATTTTTGTGACTAAAGTATTAAACAGATTTAAATTTGAGCAATTGGATAGGTTTAATTTGAGGTTGAAATTCTAGGATACTCTGAATGCTTGAAGAAGACCAATTTGTATAGACATAGGTTTATTTCTTTGACTGAAGTATTAAACAAATCTAAACTTGAGCAATCAGATAGGTTTAATTTGAATTCGAAATGCTACGATACTCTGAATGCTTGAAGAAGACCAATTTGCGTAGATATGAGTTTATTTCTGTGACTGAAGTATTAAATAGATCTAAATTTGAGCAATCAGAGTTGAGTCAATTTGTGCCGAAAGGAAACATTTAAATGTATCGCTAATTCCAAACAATCATGCATCTTAAAAGAGACGTCCTATCTTTCATATTTAAGAATTGAAGAGGAATA
>JZKD02S2064595.1:19329-52109 GCA_000966675.3 Picea glauca
CATACCAATAAGGAAATATATTATAACCTACTAATTACCTTAATGAATGTATGCCAGTCATGTGTTTTAACCCCACCAAAATCACCTTTTTTCGTTAAGATATTTTGTATGTTCGGTACTTCAGTTGATATTCCTTTCTTACTTGCTGCAAAGATCAATGGTTCTTGTTGATTTGAGATCAGCGGTCTACAATTACTTCGGGAGTTCGGCCTTTGGTCCTTTTCAATGCATAGTTCTTACAATCCTCCAGAGAGTTGTATTTTTGAAGTGAAATATTTGCCTCCACGCGACCTATGGATTTGGATGACCAAGATTCACTTCGGGAGTTTGGGATTTGGGAGTTTTCTTCTACTTTCTCGCGATATCCTCTGAAGTGCCTTATATCCGAAGTGAGAGAGTTTTCACCACATGTCCTCATTCATGGATGATCCAGATTCACTTCGAGAGTTCGGATGTTCAGGCTTCAGGAGTTTTCAATGCATAGTTTTTACAATCCTCTAATGTGTCATATCTACGAAGTGAAAGATCTGCCTCCACGTGGCCTATGGATTTGGACGGTCTGCAATTACTTCGGGAGCTTGGGATTTGAGAGTGCTTTACTCACTCAGCTCTACTTGTTTCCTCCTAAAGTACGAGATCACTTGACATGTGTCCCTTTATTGAATATCAATGGCCACGAGTGATTGCGGAGACTCAAATTGCTCTGTCTTTAATTTCCTTCCTGATCCCCGCAATGAGAAGATTCTCGTTCGTAGAAGGATCAATATGCATCGTTTATATGTTCATCTAGTAAGATCAACGATCCTGAGTGATTGCGGGCTCACAACTTGTAGAAACTTTAATTTTCTTCCTGATCCCCGCAATGCCTCCCCACCATTGATCTCTCTCCAATGAAATATGACGGTCATGACTTAATCTTGCTTAATCTGATGGCTGAAAATTGAACTCGTTTGTTTGCTTGTATTTCAAGCCTGACATGGCATGCTCTGATTCGTTGTCAACTCTGTGGGAGCTTACTGAGCTTACAAAGGAATTGGCAGACCTGGATGTCTCCTATGCACAGGAAAGGCTTGGTGGGCCTGTTGCGGGCTCAATTAGTGGCAAACATGATGACAAGTATTTCAAACTTAAATCAGACATGCAATTATATTTCAAGGAAAATATAAATAATTCGGCCCAAAGAATCAGTCAAGCAATCAAATAAGGAAAACCAAGTCATTGAACAGATGGGAAACCGACTTTATCAACCAGAAGAGAAAAATCCAACAAAGGCATAGGGAAATGAGAGAGGAGAGGCAGGGGTGCAGACCTAGGTTACAACATTGGCTCCAACCAGGGATACCACTTCCCTGCGAGGTGCTAAGGACAACATATCAGTTCCTTTGAATTTAATAACTTTCCCCTTGCCTCCCTTTTCTTACCTCTATTATGTCTGCCAACCATGTATCTCTGAAAATTAACACTGAAGCTAACCCCAGTGCCTTTGTTGGGCTATGGAGTCTTTACTGAAACTTTAAACTGTAGCTAAACCCCAGTGCCTTTGTTGGGCTATGGAGTCTCTTATTCAAACAAGATACTGAAAACCAACACATTGAAAAATAATCTACGAACTAAAAATTAAAAATGCTCGAACTATGAGCTTATTCTCATACTACCTACTCTATTCAATTGAAAACCAACTCAATCATGTGTAATTCCACTTCCAATGAAACCAAGAAAACATTTGATTGAGAACCATAACTCTGTGCATGTCATTGTTTAGAACAATCCAAAGAGGATATATCAAATGCAACAAAAAGTTGGAAGGCACCTAGTGCTTACAGTTGCAAATGATGATCATGCTAAAACTTTCAACCTTTGGGATTTTGTAAAAATAAGAATCCATCCATCTCACTATTGGATCTTGAAACTCATGAAAAGCCTCCAACTGGTTGAGAGGATAAAGTTATTGTTGTCTAAGTTATGCATTATAAACAAGACTGATTTTATCTTGTCCTCGTTGAAACAACTCATGAAAGTCATGTGATTCACAACCATAAAGGGTAGCAAAATACTCCTGAAACTGCTCATCTTGTTGTTTGAAATGAATGGGTATGTCTTCTGCATTGTTGGTTTTTCCCCTTCCTTTTGCTCGTGACCTTCAACATCAATTTCCTCATAGTTAATCAAATCTTTATGAGAACATAGAACAACAGATGTATCATAACAATGACTAACTAAGTCACCTAGAATAATGCAAGATGTATCCAAAGCCTTGTTATCATCAATTTCATCATTAATTTAATTCCCAACATCATCTTTTTGAATAAAAGGATAAGAAGAAGACTCATATGTAACTGAATCTTCCTCCACTTCCTCAACGGAAAAATCCTTTTTTTTTTCACTACCAGAAGAACTAATAAGTGACTATTGAATATGAGATCCAAATTCTTCAAAACAGTTTTCAAAAAGTAAATCAGTTGGAAAAAACCTTTTACAATTCTAATCGAATGCAGCATGGAACTGTTCCAGGGAGGAGATGCTAGCAGGGGGCAAGGATCGATACCACTCATGAGCATCTCCCTCTAATGAGTAAATGAACATATTCATTAATACATCCTCATGATGTATTCCCCACTGATGCATGAGTTCATGAAACTCAAGCAAATGCTCAGCAGGGTTGTCATCTCTATGTTCTCTAAATCTGGGAAAGAAATCGCCCCACTCATTTATAGTAGGAACAACATTTGGAAAACCAGGAACATTAGAGAAATTTAAAGAAGAAAACCTTCGAGCCAATATGGATTCCATCTAAAAATATGACTTCTTAAAACTATGGGGTTGCCACTGGATTCTTTAACCATGGAGTCGCCAGGTGAATGATATGCAGTCTGAATGTGTCTGGTCTTTGTTCACCATCAAAGATCATATCTGATCATTTTCATTCTCCCAGGGAAATATAGTTTGTTACTATGTTCCTCGGCAATGGCGCTAGAAGATGTTGGTCCTAAGGCCTGCACCTGACTGCTAAAGGAAAAAGCTAGGCCACCTCAAGTTTAGAATGGTTGAATTTTTACAAGTAGATTTTGTTGGTAAGCTTAAGGACATGTTTTCAAAGATGGTGCACTAGTAGGAAAGGCCACACAGTATAAAAGTAGGTTTTCCTTTGCTAATGGTATGGGTATTAAATGACAATTGAGGGTATGAAAAGTGTTGGCACAGGGGCAGACCCAGGGTTCAACGCTTCAACAATGCACCAACAAAACCCTAACTACCAGCCCTTTCAGCAACACCTACGAAGCAGGCACCCGAGGTAGAAGCAGGGGGGGTTATAGGACTTAGGTGTCTGTAACCAAGTTGGGACACAGATCTGTGGTTATAACACTTCGTAGAGTACTTAGGAACACAATGCATTAATATATTAGCCTTATTCACATCGCAAATCAAACCCTAAGTACCATCAGCGCAGTAACACTAAAGATCAAGCACTCTAATCCATCTAGCACATAGAACTGAATCAAATCTAACATTCATTTAATCATCAATAAATCACTAAGCATCCATAGATCTATATATCATTCATAACAATCAATGCACTAAGCATATTCAAAGCATAAACATTATAGCACAAAGCAAACCATCAACACAATATTTACGTGGTTCACCCTAGTGTGGGGCTACGTCCACCAACTTCTTCTTGTTCTTTATTAGTCTTCAATATCTTACATTCATATGCTATTGTGCACTAAGCCATAGAGCCAAGCTTCGCATTGGACAGGTGATCTGCGCACTAAGCACCAGGTCCACCTTCCCAAAATCAGGTCAAGGCATAGAGCCAGCGCCTCTATCACACACAGAGCCTTACACACACAGTTTGTTTCACAAAGAAACTCAGAACCACTTGCACTTAGCTAACAACAACACAACCCTTGCACTTATATAGATACTCCCTCTTCTACATTACATTCTTACTTATTTATATTTTTACATCCCTTACAAAAAGGTCTAATCATGGGTAAACCCATGGGCCGACATCCCCTAAACCCTAATACAAAAACCCTAATGAACCCCTTGTTGGGTCCAACAAACAAGTGATATCCCACGATCTCATCTCCGCCTGTGTGCTCCATATTCAACCAGCTTGTCGAAGTCCAAAAAATGGTCAAACTTGACCAAGATTTCCCCAAAACTTGGTCAAGGGCCAACAGGCCCCAAACACTCACGTGTGACTCATCCCGAGTCACTCGGATCTGAAAACACTACTTCAAAGGCCTTGAGCTTAGCTCGAGCTACCTCGACTTGTTGCTTCGCCTAAGCCTCCTGCTCAGCGAGCTCCTGGAGTACTTGATCTATAACAGGCCCTTCCAGGAGCGGTTCCATTATTGCAGCCACTTGGTCTAACTGTGAGCCTTGTCCTTCGATATCTTCAAAAACTGTGCATGCTTCATCCTGCACCAGTTGTAGCCTCTATGTGACCTCCATGGCTCTGCCTTGGATGGCAGTAATCTGTTGCTGGACTGCGCATTGCTCCTGTGATCTCTTCATTATTTCTACTGCAGTGAGTAGCTTCATATGCACCTGTACTGACAGTGCATGCTGTCACGCCTCCTATAGTTGTGCTTCAAGTTTCCTCAGCTCTGGATCTTTTGCGAGGGGTTCATAATTATGAGCACTTATGTCGCTCAGTTGTTTACATTCTGATGCAAGGGCTTTGATCCTTTCAACTGCATTATTGGTATCTTACTTTCTCTGATCCCTCACCTCCTACAGAATGCTCGAAACTGCTTGGACTTCCAGCTCTGTTATCCTTGCTTGAAATTGTTGGATCACCTCAGTGAGCTTCCCCACTTGAACCTCAACTGATTCATGTTCCTCCTGTGCCAAGCCTGGCACAGAGCGGAGTGCTTTATTCACCGCTTCTTTGACCATAGTCTTCTTTGTGAGCAACTGGTCCTTCTCTCTTTGTATCTTCGCTTTTTCCTCCTCGTGCATTGCCCGAAACTCATCTCTCTCATTTTCATAGGCGATTGCACAGTACCGCGCAACTCTTAGTTGCTCTAAAAATTCCTCTTTCCCTTACTTCAAGTATTTTGTAGCCTTCTCATTTTATTCTTGGACTCACTGAAGTTGAGCCTATGTTGCATCTGCAAGTCTTCGTAGTTGGTCTAGTTCATCCCCCAACTCTACGGTCTCTGATGAGGAAGGCACGGTAGGGACTGCGCGGACCGAACAAATGGCTTCCTATACTTTTCTTAATTCCTTTTCTATCCTACCATATAATTCATCTTGCTTCGCTCCATATCTCTATAGGATGTCCTCGAACGCATCCTCCATGGCTCTATGGACTAAATTGATGTTGTTCTCTATAAGTGTGGCCTCCATCTGGGGCTTGTTGGTGAAAGTCTTCTTTCTTACCGAAGGTTTCTGCGGAGAAACCTTCCTCTTCTGTGGAGTTATGGTTTCGGCAGGGGGGTCTTTTTGCGGTGTAGCTTCACCTTCTCCTTTCTTTTCTCCTTCATCCCCTCCTCTATGTCCATCTACTTCGTCTCCTCCTCCTTCTAGGGAGCCAGATCCATTTTCTTCGGAGACGTTGTCCTCCTCATCAGTCTCTATATCTTGGACTTCCTCCTTTTTCTTCTTCTTCTTCTCACTAGTATGTCAGACATGCTCGACCCGGGTGACCAAGGGGCTTCCTATGATATCAGTGTCGGCGAGCTCTGCATCTGCAACCAGGAGAAGGAACTCCTCTGACCATTCCTTGGTGATCTCCTCCATGTCTTCATCGTTCAACTTGTAATAGGACTGTAATTCTTCCTTGCTCTCATCCATGCACGCAATGATATATATGAAATGTCGATTTGCGTGGAACTTAGCGATCATCCCATACTGGTGCAAGGTGTGCGGTGTCATGCGAGGGAATAATTCTATGGCAACCTTCAATTGTTGATAGTAAGCATGGAACACAACGCTCAACTACCACTGCTTCGACATGTCATTTGTGTACCATAAGGTAGAGAATCTAGTTGCCAATGGCTCCGATGGTTCAATCTCCGGGAAGGTTGCTCCTTCCAACATTTTCCAAGTGACAAATGCAATCAACATAAGAAACCAGCTGAAATGGAACTCGTATCCCTGATCCTGCACTTCACGACAGTCTTTCTCGAGCTTGTTGATGAGGTAGCTCACCCAATTCATCTGCATCCCTTCCACGCATTTCCCTGCGAGGTCCACCATGAACCCAGTGACCTGCATGGGACAGTTCTTTCTAACGAGCTTTCCAGCTATAAGTTGGCAAGCGAGGTGCACTATGCCATCCTAGATAGAGGCTACCTTGTAGCCTCACTTTCCCTTTTCAAATTCGTCATATGACTCATTTATGCACTGTGTCGGGGAGCGGTGTGAAGCCTTCCCTAGGTAGAATTGTTGAGGGTCAGGTCCCTACATGCTCAGTCATGTGATCGAGTGGATCAGCATCGGATCCACAGTAATCCACCTATCAAGCCATAGGTATCCACCATGATATCACAACAGGAGGAGTTTAACGCAATCGTTAACCTCCTTATGTCAGCCAAAATGAGGGATCTTCATTACATTAATTATAGTGGACTGCATGAACTCCTTTATCCATGCCTGGGCGACGATGTGAGGTTTCTTCCCATTGGTCTTTGCCAAATATCTATGGGGTGCGAGCATCGCATGTACGCAGTGATGAAAGTGTACTCGTAGTCCCGTGGGATGTTGTCGCGGTTAACCGCGCCAGCCAAAGGCGAGATATAATCCGGTTAGATCGACGGGATCTATTATCACAAATTTTTGCAGGTTAAATGTTTTTCTTTTTTTTCAACCTCTAGGTGACAAAAGGAAAATAAGGGGCTAAAACCCACAAATCAGCTTATATCCTAAGTCAGAGGTGTGATGTGACCTTTTGGTGCGATGTGATAAGATGCACGCAATTCTGGACAGTCAATATTGGTGCGCCTTAGATCGACAGTCGTCGATCATATCGGGGCTTCAACATGTGCATAGGATAAAAAGGGTAGAGCAGGCCAGGGAAACAACCGTGGTTTATGAAGGCACTACATGTCAGCCAAAGACACACATCAGGCCCAAAACAAGGGAAGTTTCAAACCACTTTTCTCAGCCCCGATATGCGCATGTGAATATAGTGTCCTATCCCGGGCCAACAAGTGGCCGCCCCTCATCACTTCCGCTCCCTCCATCTGTCTTCCACTAACCATCCCATCAGTACATGTCCCCTTCTCATCTCCCACCACCCGTGCCACCTTGTTCCACATCACCTCCATCCCATTACACCTCATCTCCCGCTTGTGTGGCCCCCACGTTATCCTTCACTTGGCTATCTCACATCTGTCATTTCATGCTAAGCACGTTAGTCGCATCGTTAACATCCATGTCTATTGTCACCCCCCCTCACAAGCATCCAACTCAAGACTAAATGGAAAAATACAGCAACCGTCAAGCTCCACAGGTCCAGAGTTGACTTGTGTTGTCTCGGATCCCAATGAAGAAGTTATTGAGGTTGGTGGTGGTGGTTGAACATTGTCTCCACCATAAATGGAAAATCAAGAAAGGGACTATCAACCAATCAATTCATCTGCAAGTTCGTCCTGAAATGCGATTTTGTCTGACAAGAGCTAGCGTCTAACACAAGGTTGCATGTGCAGTCTTCCAGGATGCATGTAGACGTAATGCCTCCAATGCAGCTACTCGAGTGTGCTGCTGTGATTTTCTTTTGAGTATAAATACTTAGGTTTTATATTTTGTAATGGGTCGATGGTAGAGCAAAACTCCAGAATTGTATATTTTTAATGAACTCCCTAGTTATCTGGTTATGTATATGCATTTGAGACATCTTGTTTAATGACAGTCGGCTTCCTTACTCCCCCTTGTTTCCCTCTAATACTGAAAGATTTCATGGTTGAATGATTCACTTGAATTATTGTGGCCACATTGTAATGAAAGTTTGATTATAGTTTTGTTATAGTTCCTTTCAGTTGATGTGAGATTTAAATTCAAGAAGTTCTTGTGTTTAAATTGTTCCTCCTTGGGCTGCTGAAAGACTTGATGTCCTTGGCAGACCTCTGCATTTTCGTACCGAAGTATTCCTCCTACTCACCCTTACTACAACTTATTGTCTGAAGTTAAACCAAGACCTCATCTGCTAGTGCATATCAGTGTAGTTTTCTAAGTTAAAACAATATTTTCTTGAGATTGCACCCATTTGACCCCTTTTATAACCAATCCATGACATAAAATCTGATGGGTATCAGGCTTACCTATGCCGCAATCCAGGGGTGACTTCTGGTGCTAACATTTATGGCACCATTGTCGGGGACGAAATTGAAGATTTTCCCTGGGATTGAACGACAAAGCTGACTAGTTCTGAAGGTGCATCAAAACTTAGTACATCAAAGATTGCTACTGTGCACCTAGAGACTCGATTGTGGTGGCTCCACTGAGGTGAACCCATTAGCGACTTCACTATTTCAGTTGTGGCTTCCATAAGCAGACATACGAGGTCTACTCCATAGCTTCCTTTAGCAACGCCCGAAGCTGACCCAGAGAAAATTATCATAAAGGGAAAGGCCCTCCGAGAAGGTGCTTCTACTGTTGAAACAAGTATTTATGATGATTTTCACTGTTCTTCTGTAGAAACTCCAATAATTGCTTCTCATTTTCCTATTTGACCATCTACTGGAGTTTCCCGAAATTTAAATTTTGGGAGTGTTCCTGTTGAGTTTTCCCCTCCTAGTTTCGGATTGAAAGGATAAATATTTGTCACTCCTATCTCCCCTGACGTTGTAGCCTGGTCTAGACCCAGGACTTTAGAAGATTTTCCTACCCCGGGCTTTACCACCCCTCCTCCTATTACTGTTGTTGCTACCACAGAGAGGGAAACCTCTTTTCCCCCAAGCTCTGAAGCCTTTTCTCTAAATCCTTTGTTGCCTCCCTTTCCTCTCGGAAGCTCAGCTCTAGTCTCCCCTAGTCGAACACCTTCTCCTCCCAATTCTCCTCCACCTTGTATCCCTATGGAAGGTGTTAATCCCCCTATAAACAGAATGGATGCCATAGTGGTTTCAAGATATGCTCCCCTAGTCTTACCTTAGCCCATGAATGCTCTCCCTGTTGGAGATTACCTAAAGTATATGCCCAAATTCACTGGAGGGGAAGACATCATTGCTGAAGAACACCTTGTTGCTTTCTACAGTTATGTAAACAACCTGAACATTGAAAATAAAGATGTTTGGATGAGAGGTTTTATCCAAATCCTTGATGGTGAGGTTAGGAAATGGTTTAGGGGATTGACCCATGGTTCTATTGCTGGGATTGAAGATCTAGATGACCTTTTCTTGAGGCAGTGGGGGGATAAAAAAGATTTTATGTATTATATCACAGAATTTGGATCCCTAAAAAGAAAAGAGGGAGAATTTGTCTCTGACTTCTCCAATAGATTCAATAAGATGTATAATAAGATCCCTGCTGAGATAAAACCCACAAAAGCCTCTGCAAAAATCACTTATGTTAGTGCTTTTGACCCTTATTTTTGCCTCATGCTCAGAGAGAGAAGAGATACTTCCTTGGCTAATATGCAAGATGCATCCCTGGAAGTAGAATCCAATGTGTTGGCAGTTGACAGGCTTAGAAGCAAATCTGACAGAGACAAGGGTAGAGGAATAGATGAGGCATCAATCTCTGGTTCTTCTCTATCTGACCCTCAAGTAGATCAATTGACCAAGATGGTGAAGTCCATGTCTGCAAAAATGGCGAAAATTAAATTCGAAGGGAAGCAAGGTTACAAGAATGTCCCAAATGCTGATAACAGAGGCAACTTTAGGAGGACAAATAACAATGCTCCTCAGATTATTGTTGGGTATGTGTTATATTCTTTGCATGTGTGTGTGTGTGGGTGCGTCAGATACGACAACTGCGTCTGACTATCCCTTCACCTAGAACTATGCTGTGTGCGTCGGGCGCTTTCCTAGGGGGGTCCTAGGCGGTAGGCCGAGGCCGATGGGGTTCAGGGCAGCGCCCCGAAATTATTTTTTTGGGCAGTTTTTGCTATTTTTAGCGGATTTTGCTATTTTTAGCTGATTTGTAAATTAATCCCAGATTAAGGGGTTAGGGTTTTAGTATCTATGGAATACCTAAAAAAATTGTATATATTGTATGGCGAATGGTGAAATTCGATATAATGAAAATAAGAAAGGTTTTCCCAGTTGAGGGTTTCCGGTAAAAATCTATGTGTACTATGTGTATGAGCCATTGATTAATTTATGTATTGGTTAAGAATATATATGCATTTCTTTACTTCGCAGGTTTAAAACTGACAATTATGTCGAGGGAACAAAGGGATAGAGATAGGAATGATCAGAAAATTCAAACCCCCCTTCAAAACAACCTTGTTATTGATGAGGAGAGGGAAGTAGAGGAGCTTGATCCTGGAATTCATTGTGTTGGAGACACCTCCCCTTTTCCCCATTTAACTCAATCTGCCTACGAGGAGTCCCTCATGAACAGTCAAATAAATGAGCTAAGCAAGGGGGAGAAGACCAGTCATAGTCCCAATAAATACAACCTACAATCTAAGAAGGAAGGGAAGTATGACATCCTTGATCATCCCTCCAGAGCAGAGAAGCCTACTAAATATATAGAAAACAACAACAAGGAAAAAAAAGCTCAGAATCCCTCACCAGTAGCCAAAGACCATGTCCCAGAAGTGAGAGAAATTTTGAAGCCCCCTTCCTCCTTTAGCCTTGAGCACGAAATCCAAAAGATCGGGATCCCTGTACCCCTTTTAGAGTTGATCAAGCACGAAGACTTCAAAAGGTCCCTCTCTAAGTTTTTGCAACCCGAACCACCCTGTCATTCCACATACTTAGTAAACTTCCAAGATGAAAATCCAGCATTCATCTTAGGTCCTATGGTAGAAGATAGAGATGATTCATCCTCTCCCTTCTACACATCCCTGAACACACATGATAAGGTGCTTCATAATTGTTTGATGGATTCTGGGGCATCTCATAATCTCATGCCCAAGACAGTCATGGAAGAACTTGGGTTAGAAATCAAAAAAATTTATCATGATTTATATTCTTTTGATTCAAGGAGGGTGCAATGTCTTGGGGTCATCAAAGACCTGGTGGTAACCTTGTTTCAGCTGCCGATGAAAAGTGTGGTCATGGATATCATGGTGGTTGATGTTCCTCCCAAGTTTGGCATGTTATTGTCAAGATCTTGGATAAAAAGACTCAGAGGAACATTACAAATGGACCTCACATATGCTACCATTCCAATCTTTGGAGGGGAGCATAGAAGATTGTACAGAGAAGCTCAATTGGCCTACATTATCAGTGATGAAGCAAATCCCACCAATCATCCTATTTTCATCCTGGATACTGATTTAGGATCCAGCTTATTGCAACTCACCAAAGCCCCTGAACCCCCTCTTGAGATCAGAAAGCCCAGTACACTCGGTGAAGATTCTCCTCCAATTACTTCGAAGTGGAAAACGTTTTTTGATGGAGCCTCTTCTAGGGAAGGTGCTAGTGTTGGAGTGGTTTTTGTGTCACCTTGTCATGAAACCATATCCCTGTCATACAAATTAGTGTTTGAAACTACCAATAATGTGGCATAATATGAAGCTCTTGTTTTGGGATTGAGAGCTGCAAAAAACATGGGGATTAAGGAGATATCAGTGTTTGGTGGTGTTGAGTTGATTGTCCAGCAGATCAGAAATATTTATCAGGACAAACACCCTCGACTCAGAAGTTACAAAAATAAAGTATGGGACCTCATCGACAATTTTTTCTTGGCCTTCAACATTTCATTTATTCCAAGAGAAGAGAATGTCATGGTTGACTCCTTAGCTATGTCAGCTAGCAATTTCAAAGCTCCTCTACCACCCAAGCTCAGGTATGATGTTGAAATTAGATATATACCCTTTGTACTTGATAATATCAAGCATTGGAAGGTGTTCGAGGATGATCTCGAAATCAGAAGATTTCTTGAGTCGGTTGATGAATTCTCTACATTACACATTGATCAAGATCTTGATTCTGAAATAGAGCCTCATGCCCATGTTTTTCAGAACAAAATGGTTGATCATCACATTGTTCAGTTTCCCAACAATCACATCCCGAAGGGACTGGTTCCTTTAGAGAGATTATTATGGGAATGATGTGGCAGTAAAAGGTCAGGTTTCAAATAAGGATGTTGAGGTGGCTGAGTGTAATATTGGCACGGAGGGGAATCCAAAGTTTGTTAAGTTCTCAAGCAACCTATCAAAGGAGCAGAGGGTTGAGTATGATAAGTTATTAAGGGAATTCGTTGATGTGTTTTCCTAGACCTATGAAGACCTCTGAATGTATGACACCAATGTAATTGAGTATAAGATCCCACTGAAAGAGAAGGCCAAACCATTTAGGCAAAAATTAAGACAAATAAATCCTATGCTACTGCCTATCATGGAGAAAGAGGCAAAGAAGTTGTTAGATTCCTAGATCATCGTTCCTTTGAGATATTCAGAGTGGGTGGCCAACCTGGTCCCAGTGAGAAAGAAAAGTGAGGAAATCAAACTTTGTGTCGATTTGAGGAACCTGAACAGGAGCTCAAAGAAAGACAATTACCCCTTGCCGAAAATGGAGGACCTATTACAAAGGGTAACTGGTCCATCAAGGATATCCATGATTGATATCTTTTCAGGATACAATCAGATCTCGGTCCTTCCCAAAGGCAGAGAAAAAACAACCTTCACCACTCCTTGGAGTACATTCATGTATGCCAAAATGCCCTTTGGGTTGATGAACACAGGGGCGACCTTTCAGAGAGCCATGGATATTGCTTTCATTGGAGAAAGGGACAAGTTTGTGGTCATCTATCTGGACAATATCACGGTCTTCTCCAGATCATATAGAGAGCATTGTGAGCATTTAAAAAGGGTTTTTCTGAAATGCAAGAAATTCGGTCTCTCCTTAAATCCCAAGAAATCATTGTTTGCCATGAAGGAAGGGAAATTATTGGGGCAAATAGTATCAGATGAGGGGGTCAAAATTGATTCAAGCAGGGTAGAAGCCATACAAGTCCTATCACTTCCCAGATCCAAGAAGGAAGTTCAGTCTTTCTTGGGAAAAATTAATTTTTTGAGAAGGTTTGTTTCAAATTTTGTTGAATTTGGTGAAACATATCACAACCATGCTCAAGAAGGGGAATGAATTAAAATGGACTGTTGAGCCCAGAGAATCCTTCGATCAAATCAAAAAGGCATTAACTAAAGCACTTGTGCTTATCAGTCCTAACTATTCCAAGGATTTTCTATTTTTTTCCTTTGCTTCTTTTGATACAATGGCAGTTGTTTTATTGCAAAAGAATGTTGAAGGGATGCAACAGCCTATTTCCTTTTTCAACAGAGCACTGAGAGACGTAGAGATCAGATATGACATCATGGAGAAATAGGCCTATGCATTGGTGAAATCCCTTAAGGATTTCAGAATCTATGTTCTTCATTCAAGGGTTATTGCATATGTCCCTTCAGCTTCTGTGAAGGTCATTCTCATTCAGCCTAACATAGATGGATGAAGGAGCAAGTGGATTGCCAAAATCCTTGAGTTTGGTATTGAAATAAATCCCACCAAACTAGTTAAAGGCCAAGGTTTAGCCAAGCTATTAGTTGAGTCTAATTTTAAATATTTGGGGGTTAACTTCATCCACACTTGTTCAGAAGATCAGCAGGTTGAGTTGTCTGACAGAATTTCTCAGGACAACACTCCATTGGCATAATGCACCTGGTACAAAGATATTGTATTTTTTCTGTGGGAGTTAAGGCCTACAGATGGTATGGGAAAAAGAAAGGAAAGAGATTTAAAGTTCAAATCAATTAGATATTGCCTTATTTACTAGGTCCTGTATTGGAAAGACCCTCTAGGAGTGATTTTGAGATGTCTAAACCCACAGGAGGCCAAGAGGATTATATTTGATTTTCATGATAGCCTGTGTGGGGGACATCGCTTCTGGAGAACCACAACCTACAAAAATCTCAGGGATGGGTACTACTGGCCCACTCTATTCACTGATGTCTGTGAAAAAATCAGAGCTTGTATCCAATGTCAAAAATTCTCAGGAAAGTAGCAACTCAAGTCTTTTCCATTGAAGCATGTACTAGCTTCAAGACCCTTTCAGCAATGGAGCCTAGAATTTATTGGGGAAATTCATCCTGCATCAAGCAGTCAACACAAATGGATCTTAACTGCCACATATTATTTCACCAAGTGGATAAAAGCTATCCCCACAAGGAGTGCTTCTCATAAGGTGATTATTGGTTTCCTGGAGGATATTATAGTAATGTTTGGGTGTCCGAACAGAATCATCATTGATAATGTTGCATCCTTCAAGTCTGAGCCATTGATCAAATTTTGTGAGCAATTCAGAATTTCATTGATCCACTCTACCCCCTACTACTCCCAAGGCAATGGATTGGTAGAGTCCTCTAACAAAAGCCTGATAAAGATCATCAAAAGACTGCTAGAGGAAAAAAAGAAAGCATGGGATTCAAAGCTCAAATTTGCTCTGTGGGTTGATCAGGTGACAACAAAGAGGTCCCTAGGCATCTCCCCTTTCCAGCTTGTCTATGGAGTTGAGGCCATCTTCCCTTCTCAACTTTCCCTGCCTGTGGAAAAATTCTTTCAGGATTCTCAATAAGAGCTCGATGATATGATCAGAAGAATTCATTAGCTGGTAGAAATCCAACAGAATAGAGAGAAACTACTGGACAAAGAATTTGAACGTCAACAGAAGATCAAGCGAGATTTCAACAAGAAAGCAAGAAAAGAGGATTTCCAGCTGGGAGATATGGTGCTTAAATGGGATGTGCCCAGACATGACAGTGGCAAGCATGAAAAATTTGAATCCCTTTGGATCGATCCCTTCAAGATTTCTGAAATATTTCCAAACAACACTTATAGGTTGTAGAACTTGGAGGGTGATGAATTTTTTGGTGGCCCTGTAAATGGGCACTTCCTGAAAATATTTTTTGATTAAAGCCGCAATCGGTGTCTCACCATTGTAAATATCGTTTGATTCCCTATTTATTTTGTTTTCTAGTAAAAGACTCCATATCCCAACAAAAGGCGACTGGAACTGCTAAAGAATATCTTAGAGCCTCGCAGGGAGGACTCTATCCCCCATGGAGCCTAATGTTATCACATATTTATGCAGGTTGGATGTTTTTCCTTGTTTTCGGCCTCTAGGTGACAAAAGGAGAAGAAGGGGCTAAAACCCACAAATCGGCTTATATCCTAAGTCAGAGGTGTGATGTGACCTTTTGGTGTGATGTGATAAGACGCACATAATTATGGACGGTTAAGATTGGTGTGCCTCAGATCGACGGTCGTCGATCATATTGGGGCTTCAACATGCGCACAAGATAAAAAGGGTAGAGTCGGCTGAGGAAACAACCATGGTTTGTGGAGGCACTACGTGTCAGCCAAAGACACACATCGGGCCCAAAAGCGAGGAAGTTTCAAACCACTTTTCGCAGCCCTGATATGTGCATGTGCATATAGTGTCCTATCCTGGGCCTACAAGTGGTCACCCCTCATCACTTATGCTCCCTCCATCTGTCTTCCACTCACCGTCCTGCCGGTACCTTTCCCCTTCTCATCTCCCTCCACCTGTGCCACCTCGTTCCACATCACCTCCATCCCATTACACCTCAACTCTCGCTTGTGTGGCCCCCACGTTATCCTTCACCTGGATATCTCCCATCTGTCATTTCATGCGAAACACGCTAGTCACACCATCGACATCCACGTCTGTTGTCACCCCCCCTCACAAGCATCCAGCTCAGGACCAGATGGAAAAATACAGAAGTTGTCAAGCCCCACAGGTGAAGAGTTGACTTGGGTCGTCCTGGATCCCGATGAAGCAGTTATTGAGGTTGGTGGTGGCGGTTGAACATCGTCTCCACCATAAATGGAAAATCAAGAAAGGGACTGTCAGCTAGTCAATTCATTCGTAGGTCCTTCCTAAAATGTGATTTCGTCTGACAAGAGATAGCATCTGACACAAGGTTGCATGTGCAGTCTGTCGGGATGCATGCAGACGTAAGACCTTCAATGCAACTACTCGAATGCGCTGCTATGATTTTTTTTTTAGTATAAATACTCAGTTTTTATATTTTGTAATGGGTCGATGGTAGAGAAAAGCTCTTGAATTGTAAAGTTTTAATGAACTCCCTGGTTATTTGGTTATGTATATGCATTTGAGAAATCTTGTTTAATGACAGTCAACTTCCTTACTCCCCCTTGTTTCCCTCTGATACTGAAAGAGTTCATGGTTGAATGATTCACTTGAATTATTGTGGCCGCATTGTAATGAAAGTTTGATTAGTGTTGTTATAGTTCCTTTTAGTTGCTGTGAGATTTAAATTCAAGAATTTATTGTGTTTAAATTGTTCCTCCTTGGGCTTCTGAAAGACTTGAAGTCCTTGGCAGACCTCTGCATTTTCACACCGAAGTCTTCCTCCTACTCACCCTTACTACAACTTACTGTCTGAAGTTAAACCAAGACCTCACCTGCTAGTGCATATCAATCCAGTTTTCTGAGTTAAAACAATATTTTCTTGAGATTGCACCCATTTGACCCATTTTATAACCAATCTGTGACATAAAATCTGATGGGTATCAGGCTTACCTCTGTCGCAATCCAGGGGTGACTTCTGGTGCTAACAGGATCTGCTTCACATTAGTCAGATTGCCTCGATGCTTACTTCATTGCTTAGTCACGGGGTTAGCACGACTAGAATGTCGTGCAATCGAAGGGGAAGCCTCCAATCCCCTAGTTGATGATTCCTAGACACCTTGAGACATAGCTCTGTCAGCCATAAATTTCTTAAGGACATCCTTGACGGACTTCTCTAACTCAGTCTATTCGCCTGACATTCTCACTTTTAAACGGATAGGTCGGGGTAGGCGAACTGACAGGTGGGGTAAACAAGTGGATGGCGATGTCTAGGTTCTGAAATCACAGCTCGACACACATAATCAAATCTTTGTTAGTAACGTTAATCACGGGTGGTGAAAAGTGGTCCCAGCGAAGCATCCGACGGGTTAAATAAACAAGCGTTGTAACATATTCTTCAAAATGGATATGGATGCTTCCATCAATGCGAATTTGTCTGTTATGGCATGGTCTCGTGGTCCATTCATCCATAAATTTGTTTCTAGACGTTTTGGAGCGTCGGTCTAACGGTCAGGGCACCTCCAACGGTCATATAGCTTCGTCGAGGCGAAGTCCCATTCTGTGTGGTTCTGCTATTCCGGCGAGGTTCAAATCCTTCAAGCCTGCCTCATGTGAAGTCTTCTCTGTAACTTCATGTATCTTTTCCAACTTTTCTTTCTTCTTACTGAGCTTCCTTGCCTTCTTTCCTATGATTTGAGTCTCTCTAACTATTTATGGATTCCTCTTTCCATTATTATTCTTCTCTTCTCCTATCGTAGTGACTTCACACTGGTAATGTACTCTCAAAGGGTTCGAAGTTAATATCCCTTCCCTTACTAATTCATGGGTGAATATACTTTCTTCTTGCATGGATAGGTCCTTCAAACCTTCTTGTATTCTTTCAACCTTGCTAGCTAATTCTCTTGTCTTTTGTTGCTTTGACTTATCCTCTCATTCTTCTATTAGTCGGTCTACTTTTCTAGCTATGAATTCCCTTAGTTCTTGATTTTTCTTTTCTATAGCTTCTTCCTATGTTTTCCTTCTGATCTAATTTTTCTCAATCCAGGTCTTACCTAGAAAAAGTGGGAAAAGGGCGTTCTTCTCAACAAACCTAATAACTTCAAATTCCTCTTTAGTCAATGTTCCATGAATAATAATAGGTACATTAGTAACTATTCCACATAAGGTTATCGTCTTTCCTTTAAATAAATCTATTCTTCTCAATGAAGGTACCATAGAAGGCTTTCCCAAAATTTCCCAAGTGATTTCTGTCATAATATTCACTTGTGTTTCCTCATCCAAGACATAGTCTATGTCGAAGTCTCATATTCTTGTATCTATGCGTTTTTTTACTTTCATGATCTCTGGTAAACTGACATCTTTATGAACATCTAGCGTTTATTTCAACTGTGATAGCATAATCTGAGATTTCTCTGATTCTTTCTTTAGCATGCTCTCTTTCTTTTGACTTCCTTCATAGTTTTCTTGTCTCGTATTCATTTGTTCCACTTTAGCAATCATCTTTGGACAATCTTCGACTCCATGACCAATAATTTTACAACAAAGACAAATATGACCTGTACCAGGGAATTCCTTAGCAAGATGTCTCGATCTTCTGCAATTATAACATAGTGTCAAGCCTCTCTTTCTCTTGTAAGTTCCCCAACTTCTCTTGTACTGTGCACTAGGATCACAATGTTGGACCTACAATCTGCAAAAATTCTTTCTAGGTTCCTGAATCCACTTATTAGTCCAAAAATTATTTCTATGCATAGGAATAACATATCTTTCTTTATTTCTATCAAATTTATTCAGATCAACTCTTTCTTGTAACTGCACCCTAGCCTTCA
Source organism: Picea glauca (assembly GCA_000966675.3). Taxonomy (NCBI): domain Eukaryota; kingdom Viridiplantae; phylum Streptophyta; class Pinopsida; order Pinales; family Pinaceae; genus Picea; species Picea glauca. The sequence goes on from JZKD02S2064595.1 coordinate 37,893, forward strand.
GACTAGGACAGAATCTATCAAACATAGCTAGATTCATGCTTTCAAAACAAAAAATTTCACTTTTCTTACTCTTATCAAATCACAAAGGTTTAATATCTTACCTATTTTCTTTAGATTGGATCTCTCTCTTAGAACAGATATTCACAAGTCATGTAGAGTACTACGCACTACAGCAACAGACCTACGCATAGAGCTTCTCTTTTCTCAGTTCCCAACAATCACAATTTCAGGTCCCGACAACATAACCATTTGTTGACATGGGGGCAGACCCGGGGTTCAACGCATCAACAAAACCCTAACTACCGGCCCTTTCGGCAACACCTTTGAAGCAAGCAAAGTCTCACCCGAGGTAGGAGCAGGGGGGGTTACAGGACTCAAGTGTCTGTAACCAAGCTGGGACACAGAACTGTGATTATAACACTTCACAGAGTACTTAGGAACAACATGCATTAATATATTAGCCTTATTCACATCACAGATCAAACCCTAAGTACCATTGGCATAGTAACACTAAATATCAAGCACTCTAATCCATCTAGCACATAGCACTGAATCAAATCTAGCATTCATTTAATCGTCAATAAAGAACTAAGCATCCATATATTTATCTATCATTCATAACAATCAATGCACTAAGAAGATTCAAAGCATAAACATTATAGCACAAAGAAATCCATCAACACAAGATTTACATGGTTCACCCCAGTGTGGGGCTACGTCCACCAACTGTTTCTTCTTCTTTATTAGTCTTTGGTCTCTTACATTAATCTACTCATGGGCACTAAGACAAAGAGCCAAGATTCGCACTGGACAGGTGATATGCGCACTAAGCATTAGATCCACCTTCCCAAAATCAGGTCAAGGCACATAGCCAACTCTTTTATCACGCACAGAGCCTTACATACACACTCTGTTGCACAAAGCAACTCAGAACCACTTTCACTTAGATAACAACAACATAACCCTTGCACTTAGCTAGATACTCCCTCTTCTACATTACATTCTTACTTATTTATACTTTTATATCCCTTACAAAAGGCCTAATCATGGGTAAACCCATGGGCCGACATCCCCTAAACCCTAATGAACCCCTTGTTGGGTCCACAAAACAAGTGAGATCCCGCAATCTCATATCTGCATGGGCACTCCATCTTCGACCAACATGTCGAAGTCCAAAAAGTGGTCAAACCTGACCAAGATTTCCCCAAAACTTGGTCGAGGGCCAACAAAAAGACAAACACAGACAACAACAACAACAACAACAAATGCAATGAATCACTTTATGTGTGAAAACTAAGACCTAAAATAATATCTCAAGAGTTAGACAAACATCTAGATGCAAATCATTCAACAGGTTGCAAAATAGTGGATCTGTAGCTGAACAATAATTGTATAACAGGTTGCATAATCAGCGAAAGATAAACTAAAACAATGGTTGAAAGAATAAGGAAATGTACATTGCACACATCACAAAATCTGCATTCAAGATAAGAATCGACACATAAATATTTGAGTAAGAAAACACAGTTGTCATCAACATATATTCACTAGGTAGAAAACTTTACAATTAACTGAGCAGGTCCAATTCTTTTGCTACTTCTACTTTCCTTCCAGAACTTCCCCCCTCAAAACATACAAAGACTGCATATTTAACAGAGTTGTAGAGGTTCTCGTCCGTATGGGATTGAGACCTAACTCTAGATAATTGTTTGTAGAATAAACTATTAATTTAACTAAAACATTGCATGGAGTAAAACATGTATACTTCCCAACAGAGTGGTTCTCATCACACATAAAATACCACTTATTAATTTAATCTAAAATGATTCTGGAATTGATTAACTAAAAACTGCTACTATCTCTGAGACTGAATAGATGCATGCATTGGATGAATTGTAATTAGCAAAAAAACTAGGAGTGACAGAACAGAGTTCTATATCAATTCTTGGCATGCCTGCGAGTTGTTTGATGCTTCTGGAGGGTAACTGGTTGCATGGGAATATCTCCAATTGATCTTCCTCTTCACTGAATTTCTGGAGCGATCTGTAACTGAGACCGAGACATAAACCTTTATCTGTGTCTCAGCTCTCGATCATTAAGTGCACTTCGTTTCGACTCATCATCTCTCCACTTGATATGCCTCTTCATTTAATTTTTGGAGCGATCTGTAACTTAGACCGAGACATAACCCTCTGGCTGTGTCTGAGCTCTCGATCGTTAAGTGCACTTTGTTTGGACTCGCTAGCTGCCATCTGTACTTTCAAAAAGCTTTGTTGGAAAAGTCGTCAGCCTAGAAATCGTGGAAGGAAACGTGGATTCAAGCGTCCAATAGGGGATGATATGAGCGGATGTGGATTACGTGGAGGTGATAGGTGATATGGAGAGTAGTCGAGCGAACAAGTGGCGAAATTTGAGCGGTAGCAGAAGTGTGAGTGGAGGTGATGTGATGTCCTGATGTCATATAAGCACGTGATTGTGAAAGTTGTCGAGGGTGGTTTGGGTCCACACCGCTTCGACCCCCACAATCTTCCACAAGATACCACGTACCTTTCCAACAATACCATGGTTTTGATTGCAGGACCGCTCAAGGATGTTAACATTCAATCATTTGTCGTCCCCGCAATGAAGTGTGGTCATCGACTTTGTCGCAATCTGTGATTTGGGTGGCCCAGCTACTTTAATGCCCCTACTAGAGTTATATATGTCTGCCATATTAGAAACCCCCTATTTGATTTAGTGATGGTTCCAATTTAGATGCAAAGTTTGTATAACTCCCGAAGTAGTACGGGCCCAGAATGATGTGGCAATCTCTCGGTACTTCGATTGATATTCCTTTCTTACCTGTCGCAAAGATCAACGGTTATTTTTTATTTGAGATCAATGGTCTGCAATTACTTTAGGAGTTCGGCTTCGGAACTTTTCAATACATAGTTCTTACAATCCTATGGAGTGTTGTATTTCCTAAGTGAGAGATTTTCCTCCATGCGGCCTCTGGATTTGGGCGACCAAGATTCACTTCGGGAGTTCGGGCTTCAGGAGTTTTCTTCTACTTGCTCATGCTATCCTCTGAAGTGTCGTATATCTGAAGTGAGAGAGTTGTCACCACATGTCCTCGTTGATGGACAGTTCAGATTCACTTCGGGAGTTCGGGTGTTTGGGCTTCGGGAGTTTTCAATGCATAGTTCTTACAATCCTCTGAAATGTCGTATCTCCAAAGTGAAATATTTGCCTCCACGTGGCCTCTAGATTTGGACGGTCCGCAATTACTTCAAGAGTTCAGGATTTGGGATTCCTTTACTCACTCAGCTCTTCTTGTTTCCTCCCGGAGTATGAGATCGCCTGACACGTGTCCCTTGCTTGAAGATCAATGGCCACGAGTGATTGCGGAGACTCAACTCGCTCTATATTTAATTTCCTTCTCAGTCCCTGCAATGAGAAGATTCTTGTTTGTAGTGGGATCAATATGCATCGTTGATCTTTTGATCTAGCAAGATCAACGATCTGGAGTGATTATGGGCTCGCAACTTGCAAAAACTTTAATTTTCCTCCCGATCCTTGCAATGCCTCCCCACCATCGATCTATCTCAAATGAAATCTGACGGTCGTGACTTAATCTTGCTTAATCTGGCAGTTGAAAATTGAATTCTTTTGTTTGCTTGTATTTCAAGCCTGACATGGTCTGCTCTGATTCGTTGTCAACTCTGTAGGAGCTTACTGATCTTACAAAGGAATTGGCAGACCTGGATGTCTCCTGCACAATAGAAAGGCTTGGTGGGCCTGCTGCATGCTCAATTAGTGGTAAACATGATGACAAGTATTTCAAACTCAAATCATACATGCAATTATATTTCAAGGAAAACATATATAATTTGGCACAAAGAATCAGTCAAGCAATCAAATAAGGAAAACCAGATCATTTAACAGAGGGGAAACTGACTTTATCAACCAGAAGAGAAAAATCTGACGAAGGCATAGGGAAATGAGAGAGGAGAGGTAGGGGTGAAGACCTAGGTTACAACAGGTTTCATAGGGTCAAATGAATTGTTTGAATCATAGATTCGTATAAGCATTTGGAATAGTGATTTCGTTGTGAATGTCTTACTTGTTCCTGCCCTGCCTATAAGGAACAAGTGCATAGGAGTCTGCATGTTTAAGCGTTTTTTAATTGCAATTTCCTTTAGAATTGCTTATTGTTCTCGATTCAACAGTGGTCTGACTCTGTAGTATTCGTTATTTTCAATAAAGAAAGGATGTTTTGTGACTTGAAATCCAAGATTGATACGTTTTTCAATGTCGGTTTCTTGAGGACAAGGAAAATCTACTTGCAATTCATAGGACTCACAGAGAGTTCTAGTTGTTTTACGGTTTCTCAATGTCTCATCAACATTGTCATGGTTTTCTAGTTCATGAACTGCACTTTCTAAATCACCCCATGTTGGATTAACATTGTATGTAAATCTAGATTCATTGGTTTGTACTGTAGTCTCATAAGCAATATACGCAGCTTCCCATGTAGGGAAGTTATGTTTTAATGTGTTTTCATTTTGATCAAATGGAATGTACAACAATAGTTTTCATAGTCAGTATGTTTGTTGTATTTGACAAAGCGTATTACAGAGGGTTTTTTTATTTTTGATATGGGTGCACCATTTTTTTTGTAATGCGATACGAACTCTGCTAAGAAGATATGCTTAGTAGGAGATGGACGTTGGAGGTAATAATCAATAATAGAGCAACATAGTACGTCCTCTGAATTATCAGACTCTTGTTCTAGCAAAGATGGTGGTTTAAGCACAAATGTATGTTTCTCAAGTGGAGATGTGTTTATGAAGACACATTTCCTTGAACTACAGTTGAGGGGCAGGGAAAGTGCAATATGGACTGCTTGTTGAGCAGACATTTGTTGAAGATTAAGTAATGTGTTTCCAAGTGTATGTATCATTTGCATAGCATCAATATGACTTATTTCATGTTCTTTGCGTATTCTTTTGAATGCACTTGTCATAGATTTTTCGACCTTTGTCATGTACGAGGTACAATATGATGATGCAGCATATGCATTGAGGACATACTGTGCATCTGTATTTTCATTCCACATAACTAACATGTCCTTGGAGAAACTGTTGATCCAAATATGGGAAAGTTTTCATTTAAGGAAAATTGTTGGTTGTTTAAGTGTAGATTGTATGGCTTGGATGTACTCATCTTCTGTTAGATTTAGCTCTGCCAAGAAGTATTCAAAGCTCATTAAGTCATCAAAGTCTTGTTGTTCTAGAAATGCGAACAAAGATCTAGATTTCTCAATGAGAACATTGTCCTCTAAACTAATTGGCTCTATGATTCTTGTTGTTCTCATTGGTGGCACAGGGAAGTTGTATCTGCAATGTGAATTTTTTCGTTTTTTACAGCTTCTTGTATGATAATGTCTATGAACTTTGGAAAGTTATGGATCCAAATGATCTGTGTTGCATGTTATGTATTTGTCCACAAACTACTCAACATGTGAGTTGTTGTCATTTCCATAGACCGGTGCACCCTCTATCCACAACAGTGCATGGTCATGCTCACTCCCTCTATTCTGGAATTCAGTCACAAAATAGTAGTCCAATATTTTTCCGAAGAAAGTTTCATCATGAAATATCAATTGCCTCAAAGCATTTATTCTATGCCTATAGTAGCGAGTACATGTCACTGAGTCTTTTCTTATGAGGTAGTCAATGTCATCATTTTCTAATGTATCAGTTTGTTTTTTCCTTTTCTTGTTCCTATACAATGCAGACACTGTAGCCACCAACGGATCCCAGCGATGCTCTACACTTGTAAATGTGATGAAAAATGTTGGCGGTCCAAATTGTCGGATCATTGCAAAAATCATTTTCTTGTCTTGTTGCAAATAGTCAGGAGAGATGCGAATGTTTTTGAAATCTATGTATCCAATATCAAATTTTAGGATTTTTTCTAGGTTTGCTTTGTACTTGACATCTTTGGCCAATAAATGTCTTCCTTGTAGCTGGTCTTTTCTTATTCGCACCCACATGCAAGAGAACACTTTCTCAATTATTATGCACGTTGTTTTGAAAAACAATTTTTTTATGTGACAGGAGAAGTCACTGCTTAAATGTAGCAATTCCCATCGAACTATTTTTTGGTAGCTGAATCGTTCTGTGATCTCACTGGGATGTGGATATCCATAGAACAGTGTTGGGAAGTTGATTTCCTCGGCATATTTGTCCTTGAATATTCCAAGTGGACGTTTCCCTTCAGCAAGTGCAATTTCGACAATCTTGTCTTACAAGTCACGAATGTGTTGTGAGTCAGTGAATCCATGTATCAATGTTTCAGCAGGTCTTTCATTCTCTGATTCATCGCTTGTATCAAATTCACTAACAGTTTCGAAAGTCTGTGCAGATTTGTCATCTCCTTCTTCAAGAACATTGTTCTAGTTATCATTTATACAGATGTTTCGTTCTTTTTACGGGGCCCTAGAACATATTCTTTTAATATTTTCATGACAACATGCACACGCACTTTACCTGTCTGGTATGCATTCTTGTATTGCAAACGTCTTTTGAGAGCTACAGGAATTGTCATTGTGTCACTAATGAATTGTGGCAAGGCTTTTTGTACAACATCTAGTTGGGCATACACATTAATGATTGATCTTGTTAATCCCATTTGGGGTCGTTTATAGCCCCAGGGTATGATTTGTGCAAATCCAATTCGTAGAGACACAAGTCTTTCTTCAAGTTCTGTAAGTGTACTTACATCTAGTAGTGGTGTGTTACATCTTATTTGGTCAGGCGTTGCAAAGTGTGGAAGTTTTCCATTTTCAAGTGATTGTTTGCATGGAAGACAAATATTGTCACCATAAAATGTTTTATCATTTAGTGTCAAGCCAAGGTATTATGTTTTCAAGTCAGGGGTGAAAGACTTAGTTATTTTTGCGAAATTCAATTGATTGCAAACTTCACATGCAATGGAAGGAGTGTCTTTAATTTGTTTCTTATAGATATATTTTGCATCTCTCTTCCCTAGACAAGCACGTGTAGTAAGTGTTTGTTGGTTTTCATTGCTAGCAGTGCATGGTTTTGGCTCTAGGCCACGATATGTGATTTTTTCCTCTCGGTCAGTACCATGACCGTTGTGGGATATGTGGTTGTACTTGTTTCTCTCACGCATCTGTTTTTTCAACATGTGGTAGGTTAACTTATGGTTGCCACTAGGAACTAGTTTCACTTATTGAAAATCCATATTGAAGGTGGAATCAACATTTGTTATGAGCATTGCATCCTCACCATATGGATGGTGCAAACGGTGATATTCTTTGTCATTGGACATGTGATGTTTGTGTTCAGCAGAAAGTGAGAAAATGTGATTGTGTTGTACACGAACATTTTTTTTTAGGTTGTGATATGTGATTTTATGTCTAGAAGGAAGCGTACCAATGTATTTGTTTCTCTCACATATGACCTTTTCAAGTTGTGATGAGTTAGTCTACGTTTTTTGTTTAATCTCTATATGAACTCATCACAATTGGGATGAGTTTCATTCTGATCAAATAGCATGTGACGCTTATGCAGATTCGATACAGTTTGGGTGGCATAGACAGTGGATCCTGAACTGGTAGTATTTCTTATCAAAGGTTGATAATAGATGTGTGGCATATTTGTTTTCAACAACATGATGTCAATTGTTCGATTGTAGTTTGAATCAATACAGTATGAATGGACAGTATCATCCCACAATGTCGACCAGACCTAGATATTTACTCTGAATATGATTGATAGCCATTGCAAACAGAATTTGCCACCCTCTACATTTCCTTTCTCATATGGCATTGCCATGTTTACAAGGTATTGTTGTCAACTTCCAATTATCGGCATACTTTCTAGGAGATATGGTAAAAGGTGTTGATGCAAGCAGTCAAAAGCATGTTGACTTCCACTTATAACTACATTGCAAAAGGATTGCACAGTGTAAAGGTGCAGTGAGTGCACATCGAACTATGTTGCTACCAAATAGAAAATTGCATTAAACAGACTATCTCCACAGCTGGATGCAATAGTTGTCTTTGTTTGCAATCCATGGGAGTGTATATGATGCATAATTTGTTTCCAATGTGATTGAAGGTCTGTGCAAATGAGGGACAAGTAAATATGAGGTCCTCAAAGATTGCATATGGACAATTTTCTATAAAGTAGTGGTTCATAATGACCACTGACAGGATTGGCATCATGGAACAAGATGCAATATGGATCCCTAGATGCAGTTCTGTTTAATAGTAGATATCTTGTTTTTCTTGTTAATGACCATATTCCAATTGATATATTCATCCACTTGGACATCCACCGTATACAAAATGTATCTCCCCAAAGTCCCCTCTCATGTGCAGGCAGAGTTGCAGATGCAGACAACCGTATCTTTGAAAAATACGTAGTGACATCATGTATTCCATGCAACTGGAAAAGAAAATCAGATGCCAATGCGTATTGATATGACTCTAATGCCTCAACGTCGCCACTTTCTAAACAGGCCAAGAAATGATCTATCAATCCATTGCGCAGGTCGGTCGAGGAATAACAGAAATGCAATAGAACTTGAAATGCATCGAAGAGGCAATCTCCCACAATATACGAGAATGCATCTAATCTAGAAATCTCATTGCTATGCAATACCTAGTCGATGTTGTCATGTACAATGGAGTATGTATCTATTTTATAGCACTCAACATCTATTACTTGCTTCATCTTTTAAGTTGTGATTTTCAAGATGTTTCTTAGCTATATTTAGATAATATGCAAATAGGAAAAAAATGAAAAATGAAAACTATAAGTCTGAAAATGCATATCAATTCCGCTATGTATCCTTCAACCTTCCTCATGTCAAATTCAATGCCCTGTGGTCGCTATAGAATACGACAAACAAACAAAGTTATAGTGAACAGTGAACCATACAGAAGAGACAACGCAAATGAAATAACACTATAAATTTCCTTAGCACAAAGACCAAGTATTTAAGGCATATCATTTTTTGAACTTATTCTACGTGTGCATCCTATAAGCGTTTCGGTAGACATTGTATATAGTTTTGCAGTCCTATTCACCATTTATTTTCATCCCCACTCTTCACAAATCAACACCAAAATAGATCTAAAACGACTTCTTGATGCCCTCCACTAAGAAAACCCATATAGATGGTTTGTCGGATAAACAAAAGTTGAAGAACTAGGCATTACATACTTTTACCACATGAACGAGACCAACACACAACACAACTTCTTAAGGTTTAAATTATCTTACAACACGAAGAACATATTCTAAGATGTTTCAATTATCTTACAACATGAAATCCAGTCTAATACAGATCAGTGAAATGACCATTCAGATTACAAAGAACCATTTCTACAAGACGAGATTCATATATGAAAACGGTGACGGAAGATGCTTTGATGGACACAAAGGACAACATAAAACCAACAGCTAAACATGGTTTTGATCCAAAGAATAAAAGCATGCCCTATCACAACCTAGAAAGAAAGGATGGCAAGGTCCTGGTAGATGCTTCCTCTGCAATGACAACTCTGAATTCGTTTTGTAAACCCCTTTCCATTGTTATTTTTCAAAGAGCTATGGTACGATGTTCAGGACATGGAAGTGGGCATATGTGATTGGAAGAAAACAACCTGGAAAAAAAAATGCACCAAACGTATGGTTTTCAGGAACAGAAAATATGAGGAGAACATTTGATTTCCTTTTTAATATGTCACTGTGGTTGCAATAGATGTGGGTTCTCTGTCCAGCATTGACATTCAAAAGGGAACAAGACGTTTTGGAAGGGAACAGCCTGGAAAAAATGCACCAAACGTATGGTTTTTAGGACCAGAAAATATGAGAAAATTTGATTTTTTTTTTATATGTCACTATGGCTGCGACAGAGGTGGGTTATGTGTCGAACATTGATGTTCAAGAACAAGAACAAGACAACAACACACTCATGTTTCTCTGGTCGTAGTAGTCACACACAAAGGTGTTCTGCAAGAAGATTTTGACTCAGGGATTCCTAGTATTCAAAATTTTTACTTGCAAACTGCAAATAGTAAACAACAAACAACGAATAGGAATGAAACCATGGCACTGAAACTTACCTGTGAACGGAGAACAACAGAAGCGCAATTCCAATCGCGGACGCAGAACCCCAACCGTGCAAACTGCAACAACAGGTCCAACTGTCGATGCAGGACCCCAACCTTGCAAAGTTGAAGCAAACAAGAGCAAGCAACAAACAACAAACCAGTGAACAAGCACCAAGAGGTCCAACTGCAGCTGCAAGACCTCAACTTTGCAAAGTTGAATCAAACAACAAAAAGTAGCATCAAGCGAACCAACGAGCAAGCATCGACCAGTAAACCAGTAACGTTGGTGAATAACAATATTGCCCAAATTCACTACAGACAAGACTATATCCAAAAATCGGAGGAAATTGTATTGTAACACGTATGTTAAGTAAACATTTAATAAAGAATGCACTATGGCAGGCCTATTTAAATACGTAATAATAATAATAATAATAGCAATAGTTCGAACAATACAAACTATGAAAAAAAAAATTAGTGAAAAGACAAACTAATAAAAAACTGACTTTCATACTCAAAATTTTGGATATCTAAACATTTCAATAAAAATAGTAAAAATTCAAAAATACTATCAACTAATTATGGATGCATGACTAATAAGGCCAACCAACTTACTGGCATACCTTCCTGTAAGGCTTTCAAAGCAACAATAAAGAAAAATGGTACACCTTAGATATGGCAGTAATAATTAAAAATGGCAGCCTAAGTAGTTACAGTAATAATTCACAGCATACCTTGCTGCAAGGCTTTCAAAGCAACAATAAAGAAAAATGGTACACCTGAGAGATATGGCGGTAATAATTAAAAATGGCAGCCTATGTACTTAAGAGTAATATTGTACGGCATAGTAAGGCTTTCAAAGAAACAATAAAGGAAAATGGTACACCTCAGAGATATGGCGGTAATAAAAATATAATTTTGAGTGTATTGCGGAGTTCAGTTTTATATATTTGAGAGATTTGCTCGGTTCGTTCATGGCATAACCTGTATTGTGTTTCTCACTGAGATTTAGACGAGATGGGAAGGATGAATCTCTGTGTTGTCTAGCTTTTAATCATAGCGGGGATTGTGTTTTCTGGAAACAAGAGAACGGATCCAGGTCAAATTAACCCAGTGCCTGTTCTGGGCGGTGGATGTGGCGGCGTCGACGGTGGCGGTGCTCTGGGTGGTGAAAATGGCGGCTTCGGTGGTGGAATGTCGGAAGCAGGAGCGGGGAATGGGTGGGCGGCGTCGTTCGGAGGATTATTAGTGGCGGAGGAATTTACAGGCCTTACGTCATGTGTTCGGACCCGGGGCCGCTTGATAGTTACAGTGAAGGAATAGGCTCCTTGTATTGTATTTTTAAGTGTAGATTTGTTTTTATAAACTTATTATTGGCTTTGTTATTTAAATAAATAGTTTTCAAATAGAATTTACATCCAGTTATTTATTTAAATCATTTTCAAATAGAATTTACATCCAGTTATTTTATAAGGTTAATTAACATAATTTGTTTTCAAATAGAATATTTGATTAAGTTAATTAACATAAATATATTTTCATATACACTTTATATTTAATGATTTTTAAAATTAATTAACATAATTTGATATCAATTTGTTTATTTCCTTAAATTAATCAACATAATTCCATGAAAACCAACTAAAATTATGGTGAGCAACTTTATAATATCAAATTCTTCACTGAAATGTGTTATTATAAATGCTCAATGTTCAATTTTCTAATATTATAAAATGTAGAAAGAAAATTACCAATATGAAGGAAAATTTTATCTAACCAACCACTATGGCACTTGAGTCAAGAAGGTTTAGATCCTGCAAGTATCATTAATAAATTTAACAAATTAAGTTTCAAGTTTATAAACTAGTCTACTCATACTAAAGTTTGATAAATTCTAGATTTACTTATGTTATTGGGAAATAAAGGGGAATTGTAAAGTATCTGAAAACTTTGTACATATTCATAAAATCATTTTGACATCATGTTAAGAAAATATGGCAAAGTTAAAATGCAAATGTCTACATGTGAAAATCACAAACCTATGGAAGTGACAAGTACATGAAAATGACATGCAATGGACCATAAGTATGGAGAAGAAATATTTTTGGTAAGCATGGAGAAGAAATATTTTTGGTAAATGATTTTTTATTTCAATTATATTAAAACAAATCACTTTTAGAGGAAAAATGGAAAATGTTAATAAAAGTATGAGCATAGAGCACTTCAACTAATTTCCATCTAAACTTGTCCATGTCAAAAATAATGTCGCTTTGTGTATTGTTTTTGTCAAATATCACTTCAACTAATTTCCATCTAAACTTGTCTATGTCAAAAATAATGTCGCTTTGTGTATTGTTTTTGTCACTACATTTGAGGTCAAAAAGCGACCTTAATTTTGAAAGAAACCCTTTGTATCGTTTTCGCTTTGAAATTGACCATAAGTCCAAAAAAACTTATTAACATTAATATATTGACACCTATAAATGCCATATAATTATGATGGTCTTTGTGATTTAACTTTATCATTGCAATGAGGTGCGGGTGGGAATCTCCTTGATCCCAGAGGAAATAAGTTAGTTACTTATGTTTGGGGCCTAGGGACCACAACAAACAATATTGTCGAAGCATACACTCTATATTCAAGGTTGAGATTGGCTAAAGAGCGCAACCTCTCTCATATATCTATCTTTGGTGACTCTATGCTAATCGTTAAAGCAATACTCAAAAGACAACAGTGGAGAACAACCTCGTAAACTACATCCTTCAACGAATCATGACTCTTACTGAAATCTTTGGGGAATTCAGTCTTTTCCACATTAAACGAGATCTCAACCCCATTGTCGACCATTGGGCTAAGGTGGGATCAAGATTGAACAAAGGGAGACTTGATATAAATGGAGTAAGGACGACATCCCCCATCCCTTAACTCTTTAATGATGTGATTTGTTGTAAGTAACTGACCTCCCGTCATCCTCAATCATTGGGGCTCTATCATATGTGCGAGGAGTAATGGTGTGTGTGTGAGCCTTTAATTGAGCCTATTCCTTGGTATTTAGGCGGTCTTCAGGGTTGAGATATGGATTATGGGTCTGTGAATCTCCATGAGTTCGATGTTGGGGTGAATGGTACTAATTTGAGTGTGGATCAACTTGTGCTTGCTTTTGGTTTGAGAAGAAGCCAATCCTCGAGGACCTTTCTGTCAGTAGTGGCTCAGTGGTGGAATATTTTAGGTCTCTTGTCTGGTGTCTTCTCTGGTTCGAGGCATCGCCAGGTGGCCTTTAGGTCCTTCTTTGGTTTCCTTTTTATGCCTCATGGTATCGATGTTGTGTTTATTTTATGCAACTATTGTTCTTGTTTCTCTACTTTCTTCATTTGTTTCAGTGGAAGAAGAAGAAACTTTATCGTGGGCTAGAGTAATTTCAGAGCTCGGATACAGGGGAATTCTATGGAACCCTCAGTGAGTGATTTCAAGAAAATCCTCAGGCGCCATGAAGAGTTCGCCCAGGCCAATAATGACACCCTTTAGCAGCTAATGGCCAACTTCAATGAATTCAAGGATTCAATGGTTGGGTTAACTTGAAAAATGGAGGAAAAGTATGGTGCTTTTGAGGTAGCGCTCGTGGATCTTTCCCACCGAATGGACGAAGTGGAAACCACTCTTCAACATCTCAAAGTCCAGTTCCTCCCTCAATGCTCAATCTCATATTCAATTAATTATGGTAGACTTTCTCCCCCTAATGTTGTAGTTGGAAATGACTAGAGGAAATCAGAGCACAATAATGTTGGGTATGTGTTATATTCTTTGCACGAGTAGTAGTGTCTGAGCATCTGCATCGGGCACGCAAGGGGGTTATAGGGGGGGCTGCGAGGCCCCCCCTGGAGGGGTGCAGGGGGGCAGAGCCCCCTGCGTGGGGGTTCGGGGGGCAACGCCCCTAAAAAAAAAATTTGCACCGGGACTACATATTTCCGCGACCACATGATATTTAGGTGGTTTTTCGGCACATGGTTTTTTGTCGATGGTTTTCTATTTCCGGTTAAGGAATTAGGGTTTTGGACTAATCCAGGTCATTGGGTTAGGGTTTTGG
>JZKD02S2064617.1:25156-35959 GCA_000966675.3 Picea glauca
ACACACACACACACACACACACACACAACATGCATTTTAATTGAAGTAAAACACATAACAAAGATTTACTGTTACCATTCAGATTCAAACAAGATTAACATTAAATGCACATGCAACATAACACATGATAACATTCAACACATGATAACGTTCAAGCATCAGTAGCACAAACATTCATAACATATAAATTAAGCATAGATTGATAATTATCTTTTCAACTGTAGTAACACCACCAATTGTGTGCAGACCTTCCATGAACCTCCCATCCATAGGTCACACTGCTCAACACTCTCAGCAGTAGGTCACCCCCGAGATGGGTCTAAGATCCACCGAGGGCAAGGGAATCCTAGACTAGGCTGAAGTTACAGGAAACTGCACAATGCAACTGGAAGGATTCTCTCTAGGAACCTTCTTACACCCACTACTCATGGACTCTCATTCCCCACATCCTTGTCCCACCCTAGGTGTATACACCTTCACTGTCACACAGTACATCGAATGCTTCACCTCCCTTTCCTTGGGCTTCAACAACATGCCAGACCGGAATTATCAGAGCTCTGTAGCTAGTGCTGGACTCTCTCTAGGAGAAAACCACTTCCTAGCAAACTCTCTCACCTGGAGAGGGCTACTCACAGGCCTAAAAACCTACCTATTCAACCACGAGCCTGACAACCCACTTATTCAACCGGTTTCAACTCAATTCTCACAAGGTAAGAATAACAACAACAACAATAGCATTCGGTTTACTCATGGGTGACAACAACAACAACAGGAAAACGGTTATGGACCCCCCAAAATGGTAACAGTCGAGCACTAAGACACAACACGGTTTAGGCAATTGATGGCAGCAACCCAAAGACAGTTCAAGGCGGACTCGACTCTGCAAAAGCGGATAGGATGGGTACACGACTCACGCAGGTTGACTTCACGGTTCTAGGTTTTCAGAAGTGGGTGACCAGGAAACAATGCAGAGGTTAATCATCCCTATTTCGGGTTCAATCTACGTCAATCACTAGACATAGCAAAGCTCAGGCGATTACAGGATGCATCGACTTCTCAACAAGAAACACTCAGTCAAGGAACTGCGTGGCTGCAACAACGAACAATTATCACACAACATGCTCAGACGAGTACGGGTGATCGGACTTCTCTAGAGGTGTGGATCAGTCCATGGGTTTCCCATGATTCAGGAGGCATGGGCAGACATAAAACATGACGCAGAGGGCGATGACCAGCTCACGGGTTCAGACAACAGATGGCTAAATGGCACAGACGAACCCCCAACCCGGCTCAACTCATCCGCTTTAACTACATGCACCCAGGTTGATACTTGTCTTCCTGGAGCTGCATGCACTCCACTTAGCATACGTCCCTTTTCCAGGAACTTAGGACAACATTCATCAATTATCCACCTTAGTCTTTAGGACTAATAATAAAATATTATCCCTCTAGATTAGCCCCTAGGCCCAAACACTTAGCCTCCTCCCTTACCCAACCTTGTGGAAGCTTAGTCCCCCATCGCTCTTTCTTTGTGGTTGGACTGCACGCAATGATGTTTTGTATTTTATTAATGATCTACATGATTACATATACAAAATCAAGCTCATGGCCTTAAGCATCTAGGCTCTCTGATCTAATAAACATATAAGCCTACCATTTTATATACACTTGGCTCACCATCCTACAAAACATGTTTACAATTCATAAATAAAACCGGGGCACTACCAAGGGATATTACAATTCCCTCCCCTTATTTTTCATTGTCCTTAGTGCAACTCTTTACACGACATCAACAAGATTTCCAAAATCTTCAAAAAGATGCGGGTATTATGCCTACACAGCATCCTCATGCTCCCATGTCGCATCCTCGGGACCGTACCAGGTCCACTAGACCCTTACTATCCCTATGGCTTGATTCCAGAGTTGGTTGCTCTTCCAGTCCAATATGCACGCCGGATGCACTTGCAAGACATATTCTTGCTTCACCTGAATCACATTCTAATCAATAACATGATTAGCATCAGGTATATATTTTTTAAGCAATGAAACATGAAACACATTATGTACACTCATGGATGCAGGTAATGCAAGCATATATGCAATGTATATTTATGTATATACAGGCAATTCTAATAACATTATAACCTGTATACAAGATACACTAAATAGAGAATTGGTACTTATCTTTTGATTGAGAAGGCCTTCCACATCAACATGGTCTAGGCCAAGGTACCAAACCTCAACAACACTCCAAACAACAGTCTCTCATTCCCCACATGCCTGTCCCACCCCAGGAGTGTACACTTTCACTGTCACACAGTCCATGGGCTACTACATCTCCCTTTCCTTGGGCTTCAACAACATGTCGAATCAGGAAGTCTTAGAGCACTATGGCTCGAGGATTTCCAATTTCCCTCAGAGGTCTCAAATCAACATCTTCTTGAGCTACTCTTTGTAGTCAACATTCTAACTTTAATCAAGATCATCTCATCTGCATCGCCCACATGCAGTTATCATGAGAAAACATAAAAGAATTTATTTAGAAACTCAAACTTAGTTCAAAGGGAATTCATCTTTTCCCCAAAACATGAAATTCTATTTCATAATTCATCTTGGTTGTTTCCATATTATGAATACAACCATCCTTGTGGCTTTGCACAGGCACCAAACTACACACCATTTTTCCTATAATACTTCATCTTGCATGCAACCAACAAATTGTCAGTATTTTCTGTACATCATAATTCAACATGTACAACACCTTATGCAATGATCTTAGAATTGCTTGCACCTAGCAATTCAATCACAATTACCAAACAATTTAACCAAATAGAATGACTCATCATTCTATGCATATGCATGTTCATAATTAATAACAGTAAGTTTATTATTTCAATTTTATGAACATAAAATTTTCTATAGTCTCTATTCATGTGACTACCTGGCTTGCAAATTTCCTATTGCAATGTTTAACAGTTCCTGAAATGTTCTCAACTTCATGAGTTAGCAACATTTCAGCCATTAGTATAATTATTTCCATGCCAAAAACATATCTACATGCACTCACAAAATGCATTCAACAAAGTGCATTTAAGTATACAATTTCATCATGTATGAGTGAAACTATGCCCCTTACTAGACACGAGTACAACTCTCAATGCCTATTTATTCAGCGCACCTTGCATTGAATTACATAATGCTCTTTGTCTCATTCATGTATCTCACCATCCATAAGTTGGAATTCTGGCCAATGTGTTGACACATTCTCCACACACTTCCTATTGTCTTCCCAATTAATTGGATGCCTTCCTTTTCGATCCGAACACTACACCAAGAATATAATTTTGTGGTGTTCATTAGTGTTAGAAAAAAGGTTGCAGCCCAAGTTTTATTTAAAGGTAGGAATCTTTTAGTACCTGTGTGGTTCATAACCTTTCCATATCCAACCAGGTCCTGGTCTCATACATGACTACCTTACTGACATTCATTCCTATAACAAGTTCTTATCTTTTAATTCTTTGGTTATTACTACATAACCAAATTAATGACATTCTACTATGTCAGTGTGGGCATTCAGAATCTAAAAATATTTGAATGAATGCAGGCCTCTAGCCTTTACCACATCCAGTGGTATGCACTCAATAATATAATCATGTAATTTTGTATAATAATTCTGGTTGAGGAAATTCTTACCTAAATTTCCTTTCAACAATTATGAAAAAAGAGTAATAAAACTCATACCTTCATGAATTCCATTAATGAATTTTATACTACTTGAATATATGATGGAAATAGAAGCTTTCATGCTTATTTTATCAAACCTATAACCAACACTTCAACTTTATGTTGCTTCTCTCCTTATGAAGCAACATCATCAACAACACTTGCAAACATGCAAGCAATCTTTCCTCTGGCTAATCCAATCAGGCCATAACATACTTGCTTCCACAAAAATTGCAACAATTTCTTTCCCATGTGAAACTTTTCCTTATTGATCCTAGAAGTCTTCAATTCTTCCTGGATTCCTGAATCTTCTTGTGCACTCATTGTAGTCATTGTACATGACTATTTTTGTCCTGAGCACTTTCTAGCCAAATCACTCTTGGTTGCCTTTGCATTTATAGTCACAAACTAAGATGATATTAACCTTCAAATTTCGTTAATTTCCTGGGTCCAACTATTCCAATCTCCTACTTGGATGAATCAAATTCCACACCAAGCTGTTTTATAGACTCTGGATTCTTCAACATCCAGTTACTCTTCAAGACTTAACTTCTTCATCCCTTTCCCGACAAAAATACTTTAGTATTTGAGGTTTCCTTGTAGTCTTTGCTTCTCTTTTTCTAGCTGGACATCTATCTCATGATTTCTTCTTCCATTATCTTAGGACGTTCATGGACTTGACTCCATCCAAGATTTTTTCCTTGTCTACTTTGCATACTTTCCATCACATATTATGTTGATTATTAATTTTCATCATTCCATTATTATTTGGATTCCTTTGATTCAGCTTCTGCATGAACAAATTATAATTCCCTAAAACCTTCCTTCCTTATTCCCATTCTTTGCGTCTCCATACGAACTTATGGTTCATGCATTATCATGTATTGCATATGGATTTCTCCACCTCACATTCACATTTGATGTGCAAGGATTTTCACTTGGAGTGTCTTCCCCAAACAAGAATCCCATTTTGGGTTTCCATGCTTCTTATCAAACCCAACATCTGATCCCACGACTTCTAAAAAATCTCAGATTTAGAATAAAGAAGTTTCCCTGTCCTTCTTCTCTGATGCGCTTCTTGTTCAACGATCTCTTTCCTCTGAGCTATTGGATCTTAGATCTTTGTTGGAACCTATCATAAGGTTTTCAGGTCTTTAGTACCACCCTAATGTAGGTAGGAACCAGACGAAAACCACGGGCTTCCTTCCTAACCCCTTTTTCCTTCTTTAACACAGTTTTCGGGCACTAGCCCCCGTTTTCCTTGGGCCCTTAATTCGCATGGGACCACAATCATGACCAAGTGATAAATCAATAGGTATTTACTCGAGCCTTCGGCTTCGGGAATTTTCAAACACAACACAACAATCTCTAGAAGTTATGGATTACCAAACTCACGAAGTAGAGTGGATCAACAGTCCACGTCTACCCATCATCCAATGACTGACACTCACTATGGCACCTCGGGCATTTGAGTTCTGAGACTTCAGAGTTTCGGGACTTCAGGAGATACCATTGCAAAGATCAACGGTCCTTGTTGATTTGAGATCGACGGTCCTCGATTAGTTCGGGACTTCAAGTGTTTTCGACCAAGACCATATCAAGGGTCCTTCAACCTCCTTCTCAATCAATGATCGAGATCTCCTTCGGGGCTTCGACGCTTTCACCCTCTGCTTTCCTCCAGAGTGCTCCATACCCGGAGTTCCAAATCTAGCGCAACGCGTCCACTTTCAGATCAACGGTTGTCCAACGAAGTGAGTCTTCGTCTTCCACGTGTCTCCTCGTAGATCAATGATCCACGTTCCTTCCTTCAGATCAATGACCCTTATACATTTCGGGCTTTGGCGCTTCGGGACATCCCAAAACACAACTTCACAAAAACCCCAGAGTACGATTCTCCAAAGTTCACGATCTGGTGACACCTATTCAACCCAGATCAACGGCTCCTAGCTACTTCGGCTATTCGGGCTTTGACAATTTCAAAATTTCATCCTTCGCGTTCTCCCATAGTGCTTTCACCCAAAATACAATGATTTCTTCCACACGTTCTTCTGGATCCAATGATCCATATCTTCTTTGTTCCTGCCGACTTCCTTTCGAAGGTTTATGCCCCTAAACTTTCTAATCTCTCTCCATGTGTCCTCCACAATGAACGATTGTGATTTACTTCATCCTTTGAAACTTTGGGAATTTGTCGCGCTTCACACTTGAAATTCCTGAAGTGACTTTCTCCGAAGTCTCAGATATTCTGACATGCATCTCTCGGTAACTGATGGCCTGGATCTTCTTCGACCTTTGGGTATTTGGCGATTTCGTATCTTCTCCAACCACAAACTTTCGAAGTGGTTCGCTCCAGAGCTATGAATCTTTCACCACCTGTCAGCCTTGACAATGGATGGTTCCTAATTACTTCGGGACTTCGGTGAATCAGTTCTACCGTCCAAACAAGGGTTAAGTCTCGTGCACTTACCTTCGGATCCAATAGTTGTTGGTCCTTCGTGCTCAGATCCAACGGATGGGATTTGTTCCTCCTCAATGCTCTCCTTTTCTTTCCTGGACACGAATCTAATGTTCCAGGCTCCTCCCCACAACAGATCTGATGACTGTTGTCTCTCCTCCTCCTGATATTTAGACTCCTTCCGACTTGGAAGAGTTTGTGGATATTCAAAGGTTTCATCCTTTGAAAATTCTCCTGCGAACCTGACTATCTTGGGTCTTGGCTACGTCTCTGCTAACGCTATCCCTCCTAAGCTTTGGGACTTAGAATGAGTATGACTCCTATGCAATCCTCGCGTTATCTCTTCTGAGATTTTCTATTTACTCAGTCTCCTAAGGGTCTCGGCCCTTCCGTTTCCTTGCAAAGGAAAACTTTGTGCCCTTCTGGAAACCTTCTTCTCAAAGCACACCTTGTTGAGAGTTTTCTATAGAGTGTTCAACAACTCTGTGAGTATCTTCCTCTGATACTCTTCTCCCTGAACTTGACAAAGAGTTCTCTCTGTGCACACTTTCACTCACTTGATGCCCGCCCGACAGAGCCCTACAGATTTCTTAGTGACTCCATCTCTCTCTGAACTCAACACAGAGTTCTTCTTATGCACTCCTTGCACTTATACTGATGAAGGTTCAACAATATCTCTCCTGAGCTTCTCTGAGGTTAACTTACCTCTATCAATGCACTCCTTGTGGACAATGTGCACTGCTTGCACTCGAAAAATCAAAGAAGAGAAACAATTGAAACTTATTCAATACTTCACCAGTTCACACATTACTCTGTGGTCCAACACCACTTCTGTCGTGATTTTACAATACAAATAATCCTCCTGATCTTCTTAACATAGCAAAGGTAACATCTTGGCACTCAGGAACATTTCTGAGGTCCAAAATTGGTTCCTCCAGACACAATTTCCACTTGAAACTTTGGGTCCAAAGACAACTTATCCAGCCCATCCAGGTTCGACGTTAAAACCTTGGCTCTGAACTCGAATTTTGTCTACTTCGACAACAATTCTTTCGAAAATTTTGCTTCACTTTCCACTAACATGGCCCATCCAGGCTCAGGTTGAAAGTCTTGGCTTTGATACCAATTTGTAACATCCCCAGCCACCAACAGGTCGAGTAATGCCACTACTTAGCTATGATACCAATTTGTAACATCCCCAACCACCAACAGGTCGGGAAATGCCACTACTCAGCTCTGATACCAATTTTGTAACATCCCCGGCCAACAACAGTGCTCGTGCAATGATACCACTACAAAATATTCACACACACACACACACATATAACATGCATTTTAATCGAAGTAAAACACATAACACAGAGTTATTGTTACCATTCAGATTCAAACAAAATTAACAGTAAATCCACATGCAACAGAACACAAGATAATGTTCAACACATGATAACGTTCAAGAATCAGTAGCACAAACATGCATAACATATAAATTAATCACAGACTGATACTTATATTTTCAACTGGAGTAACACCACCAATTGTGTGTAGACCTTCCATGAACCTCCCAGCCATAGACAACACTGCTCATCACTCTCAGCAGTAGGTCACCCCCGAGCTGGGACTAAGCTCCACCTAGGGCAAGGGAATCCTAGACTAGGATGAGGTTACAGGAAACTGCACAGTGCAACTGGAAGGATTCTCTCTAGGATCCTTCTTACACCCACTACTCACAGACTCTCATTCCCCACATGCTTTTCCAACCCTAGGAGTATACACCTTCATTGTCAGACAGTCCATCAGATGCTTCACCTCCCTTGCCTTGGGCTTCAACAACAGGCCGGATCGGAATTCTCAGAGCTTCGTAGCTGGTGTTGAACTCTCTCTAGGAGAAAACCACTTCCAAACAAACTCTCTCACCCGGAGAGAGATGCTCACATGCCTGACAACCTGACTCTTCAACCACGGGCCTGACAACTCGTTTCTTCAACCAGTTTCGACTCAATTCCTACAAGGTAAGAATAACATCAACAACAACATCATTCGGTTTACTCACAGGTGACATCAACAACAATAGGAAAATGGTTATGGACACCCCAAAATGGTAATAGTCGAGCACTAAGACACAACACGGCTCAGGCAACTGATGGAAACAACCCAAAGACAGTTCAGTGCAAACTCGACTATGCAAAAGCGAATAGGCTGGGTACACGAATCACGCAGGTCGGCTTCACAGTTCTGGGTTTTTAGAGGTACGTGACCAGGAAACAATGCAGAGGTCGATAATCCCTATTTTGGGTTTAGACTGCGTCAACCACTAGACATAGCAAAGCTCAGGCGATTACAGGATGTGTCAACTTCTCAAAAAGTAACACTCAGTCAAGGAACTGTGTGGCTACAACAACCAACAGTTATCACACAACACGCTCAGAAGAGTACGGGTGCTCAGACTTCTCTGGAGGCACAGATCAGTCCACGGGTTTCCCCCGATTCAGGAGGCATGGGTAGAAAACAAGACGCATAGGGCG
Source organism: Picea glauca (assembly GCA_000966675.3). NCBI lineage: Eukaryota > Viridiplantae > Streptophyta > Pinopsida > Pinales > Pinaceae > Picea > Picea glauca. The sequence goes on from JZKD02S2064617.1 coordinate 33,857, forward strand.
ATGACCAGATCACGGGTTCAAACAGTGGATGCTCGAATGGCCTAGACGGACCCCCAAACCTTTATATAGATAAATCAGGGTATATCTGTTGTAAGTGAGAACTAGTGAAAACTTGTAAATAGATTCAAATGCTTCACACTACAATGTAAATTTTCGGGAAGAAGAGGTACGTTCAATAATATTCAGATTTTACTTGTTTAAGAATTAAATAATTAATTAATTAACTTACTTTTACGTACATCAATATTATTAGTCTTTGTCGACGGAAGTGCACAGACTATAGCTGGCCCGACAACGTGCAATATCCCTTGCTACGTGATCTTATTATCGGCCACCTGCTCACTGCCTTGACATCTGTTGACTCAACGCCTCCTCACATCCCTGCACATGTTATATGTTTATTAGGAATTGAATACAACCCTGCACAATGTTATATGTTTATTAGGAATTGACTCGTTTAGAGGTTGCTGATGATAACATTTTTGCATTACATTTCTATAGTTTTTGTTCTGAAATTTTTCTAGAGGTTGGCTAATATTGAAGAAATAAATGAGTATGTGGCTTTGGCGTAGGTGCAATTCACTATACGAAAAAAACAAATCCACAATCTTTATCATAGGACAAAAGAAAAAAGAAATATTTTTTGATGTCAAATTTGTTAGGGTCAACTATCTCCTATGTATAACAGAGTGGGTTTAAATTAAGGAAATCAATATTCTCCTCTCCTATGCGTCAGTCCTCCATCCACACAACTAGTTCAAATTCAAACTTCTAAGATCTCTTCTTATTACAAGATTAGATTGCAGTATCGACAGGATCGTGAATTAATTAATTCACGTCAAAATTTGAAGAAAAGGAAGACGACATGGACGTTGCGGCAATAGGTATTTTGTCAATTGTCGTGGCGGTAACGCTGGATGTGTTGAGTGGAGCGACACAGTATATGGCGGGAGACAACGCGGGATGGGATACCACCACTAATTTTAATTCTTGGGCGTAGGGAAAGTCATTCGCAGTGGGCAACACCCTCAGTAAGTAAATCAATAAATACATTATTGCAATTGATATTTGTAGCTTTATTTTCATTTATGTGACATGGTAATATTTCACAACTTTCCAGTATTTGTGGCTGCACACTATTTTGGAGGTAAGCAAATCAGACTATGACTCCTACCAGACGAGCAATTCTCTGCAATCCTTCAACGACGAAAACACGTAGATCCTGCTATCAAATCCCGACAGCATGTACTTCATATGCAGAATGCCTGGGAATTACGTTGGCAGTATGAAGATGGTCATTGACGTTCAATCTATCGTTGCTAATGGTGGATCCCCCACCAATACTACTAGCAGTCTGACAACCTCGACCTTCCCATCCACGTCGGTGCCCTCTACTACTAATTATAATTTTCCCCAGGCCCAGTCGAGTGCAGGCACCTCAATTAATGCTGTGGTTTCCCGAGCTATTGTGATAGTAGTTGGACTATCATTATTTATCTAATTCACCGAAAGCCTTATTGGGAGAGAGACAATGCTTGTGGGAGAGGACTGCAGATGAAGAACAAGCATTATGAAATTATATTTGTTTATGTGAATGCATTACAAAAAGACACCAAAAGTATCTGGTTTTAATATATATTATATGGATAACAACAATGCAAAGGACACGAGAAGTAAGAATACATATCTTTCTTTAAAGTTGATAACAACATACAAAGACACAAAAATTAATACATAGAAAATATTTGAATCCATTACACATATATATGGGTAGGAGCATTAGTAACAAAAGGAACATATATGGATAAGAGATTTACAACAACAACAACAACAACAACAACAAAAAGTACAATATAAGCCTAATGCCTGTATCTTTTTCCTTCATCATTTTTAGGTCAGAGAATAGATATCCATGAAGTCATATACTATAATACATGTACCTTATGATTACATGATATATTTAGTTGTACATATTATGTCCAAAAAATTATCTTTTTGTTCATTAGATGGGAATTTTGTATCGATGGAATGTAAGAAAAGATTGGATGTTGTCTGTGTTGGCATAAATTGCTATAAAATATCGTTGCAATAAATTACATAGTG
>JZKD02S2064628.1:0-12290 GCA_000966675.3 Picea glauca
GAATGGAGCGATGATGACAGTAGCAAGGAAAAACGACATTTAAAAGGTATGTCATTTATCTCTTGTTAGTTAGTATGCTTGATAGTTAAAACTTAGGGAAAGTTTTATATTCTGTCTTGTTTTGTTCTAATTTCTTGTTGAAGTTAGGGAGATCAGTTTGTGTCAGCATTTACTGATTTTTCATATAACACTAACATTTCTCCTTTCTCTTGAAACCATCATTGCATCAAATTACACATTTACCTTTTTTTATATACCTCTATTCCTCATGTACACAGAAATCACAGACAAGGGTTTAATTTCTGTGTCCTAGAGTATTACAAGGTAGTTCTATTTCAATCATGCATTACATTTCAAGTACACAAGGCATATGAAATACTTATTTATTACAAGTTGTATCCATCCAACTGACTGTGGGTGTTTGCCTTTCCACCGAATCGTAGGATCAGAGACATTCACTCACTGTCCACCCCTGTGCCAAGCCATGATATCACTAGGGAAACTTCTCTATGTCCTAGAGTATTACAAGGTAATTATATTCAATTGTGCAAGGCATGCACTAAACTTGTCATCCTACCAACACCCAAAAGCATGAGTGTACAATTGAAAAAAAGAATTTAATCTTGCATTACACTTCAAGTACACAAGGCATATGAAATACTTATCTATTACAAGTTGTATCCATCCAACTGACTGTGGGTGTTCTCCTTTCCACCCAATCGTAGGATTAGAGACATTCACTCTCTGTCCACCCCCATGCCAAGCCATGATATCACTAGGGAAACTACTATGTGTTCCTTAGGTTTTCTACAAATTCTCCGAGATCCTCCATCTGTCACAACCTTTGCGAGGTTTATCAGATGCTTCCTCAGGATCAAGATCATGAACTTCTTTCTCTGGGTAAGGACATATCTCTAGTCTATTAAACCAACACAATACAACTACTTTGTCTTCAAAACTACACATATCTGGCAATAATAAAAGTCTCCCTTCTTCCCCACTGAGATCATGGCCTCCACAGGGTTTATCGGATGCCTTCCTAGCTAGATTTATTCTGTGCAAGAGAGTCCCTTCACAACTACATAGTCCCTCGACGCCCTCTCCTTCCAGCACTGGTTTATTTCCAGCCAACACCAAGCCCATGACCCTCTTTTTCTCCAGTCTGGGCTTTGAGTCTTCTATGCTCCATTTCAGAACTCTTCCATGAGTTCTATGATGTTTCTATTTCACGCGCTAGTGCATTCCTTTCAATGATTTTCTTCCTCAGAGATAGAATTCCTCCTCTGGATTTTTCCTGTAACAACAAAAAATTAATCTTTCAGTTCTTCTTTTGAGATGGATATCCTCACATGTTCTTATTATTTTTGAATGGTCCTTAGACCCAATCGGGTGCCTCTGCCCTCTTCCCCCAGGAAGGTTCTTGACCTATCCTCTTCCTTCTGCTAGAAGGAACTCGGTTCAATCTATGCCTGCAAGAAGGCTACCCTCTGTGGTACTTCGAGATGACATTTTTATGTCTTATCAGCTAGGCCCTCCATGCTTCCATTCATTGGAGTAGCTAGTGGTTCAAGCACCAATATTTTCTCATTAATTGTTTTTTCTTGGAATCATGATGAGGCTCATTATTTCTGCAAGGAGATTTGGGTCATTTTAACATAATGAACCCTATCTATAGTTTCCTCACTCTTTCCTCTAGTGATATCATGGCTAGTTGATACATATGGATGTTGGTGGCCTCCCACCTATTCCAACTGGTTCATTTTGGAATTTTTCCAGTTTCCCAGTTTTTTCCTAGTTTTTGGGTCCCTGACTTTCGAGGCCGTTTTGAGGCCCTAAACAACATTGTTAGGGCCCACCATATTCAAACTATAGACATAGTCATATTCTTATGGCCACATGTGTATTCATCGGATATACCTTTCCAATGGGCTATCATGCACCTAAAACAAAGATCGTATGCAAAAATTATGACCCTGGGAAGTTGATGTACTAGCTTACCCCAACGGGACCCACATGAGTTTTGGCGCTTCATCTCCTAGGGTTAGGTTTTTGGATGTCTGGGGTTTTGGCATTCATGTTTATTTTAAAAATTCCTTGATATCCTCACTGTAATCATCTTCTTGTGAATGAGTGCAACCGTCACATCTCTTCTAAGAGATCAACCACCACCATTCCAACAAGCTTGTTTTCCACGGTATACTTTAATAATATGTATTCATTTTGTTACGCACATAAAATATGGATTAGTGGTATCAGAGTGGGTTTTCTCCTTGTCGTTCTTAATGCATGTCTCCAATGAGGTCAGGGTACAAAGAATTGGGTCTTGAGCTTGTTTCTCTTGAGGACAAAATCTCTTGCACATGCAAGCAACCTCTCATGGTGGGAGAAAAGAAATATGACGGGACAAGAGATCGTTTCAAAATGTTTCTTGAGGAATCCCTCATGCAACAGACAAATGAGATGATGGTTAGTTTTTCTCAAATCCTTCGGTGACTACCAACAGGTGACGCATATTCCTTGAGCGGAGGAGTCGCCTCCTTCAAAGTACAAATCAACTTTGATATTCCTATATTTGAAGGTTAGATAGACACAAATGTTGTAGACAAATAGTTGAATCTACTAGAAGGGTATTTTTCTGTCCATAACTTTTCCAATAGAGAAAATATTACTTTTTTTCTCCTCAAATTCGTTCCCCATGTCAAAGATTGGTGGGAAAATTTCTATGAGAAAAAGGAAACATAGGAACCCTCATTATTTACAGGCATGGTCACATGGGAGTCCTTCAGGGATTCTATCAAGGAACAATATTACCTTGTCAGAAGCTATGATGACCTGTATACAAAATGGACCACACTACGACAAGAAAGAGACCAAGTAGTGCCATAGTTCACAAATATCTTCCATACCTTGCACACCAAGTTGGGTATTAAAGTTTCTGAGCAACTTCCGGTGCTCAAGCATCACGGTGCTATGAATAGATACATCCAAGACAAAATGGATTTTCTGGACATCTCATCCTTGGGCATAGCCTATCGGTATGCCATCAAAATCGAGCAGAATCTCAAACAAAAGACGTGACAGTTCGGGCCTGAGAACCCCTCACATCAAAAGCAAGGAAAGGGCGGCCCCAACACGCAAAAAAAAGGACAGAGAAAAGATGGAAAATATCAAGAACACTAGTTAAAGCTGCAAGCAAAGAAGGACACCAGAAAGAGAAAGAAAGATGCCAGGAAGTGATGTGACTTCCATAAGAGCCCCTGGCATAACACTATTGATTTCCACTCAAAGTAGTCGCTGGTGGCTGAGGTGAAATCCTCTGAATAATATGCGGGTTTCGACTTTGATTCGGAACCAGAAAGGGGGAGACAAATCATTGACGTGGAACCCAGTGCCACTGTTTCTGCCACCAAGCTCCAACCCAGTGAACCAGATGAGCGAGAGTAAGGAGAGAACCTTTTCCATTCAAAGATGTGGGTGAAAGGCACCCCACTGCATTTCATCTTTGATAGCGGTATCCAGAAGAACGTCATCTCAACAAAGGTCATCAAGTGGCTAGCCCTGCCGACAAAGTCGCACCTGCATCCCTACACCATTGGATGGCTCTACCAAGGAAGTGATCTTCGCATCAACCAAAAGTGTCGACTGTCGTACGACATCAAGCCCTTCAAAGACAAGGTATTATGTGATGTTGCTCCTCTCGAAGTTTGTAATGTTCTTTTGGGCCAACCTTATTTATGGAAATGTTATGTTGTATATGAGTCTAGGCCGCGCAATGTTATTATTACTTTGAATAGGAAATTGTACAGGATACCCAAGGCAGTCTCGTCTAGTTCTATTTCCTTGATCTTTGCCAAGCAATGTAGGAAGTTCATCTCTAAGACTAACAATTTTTTTCTTCTTCATGATTTTATCTCAGAGTGAGCAAAAGATCGTAGCCACATCTAGAGCCTCCGTGGCCAATCTCTCCACACAATAGAAGCAAGTGGATAGGGTCATGGAAGAATACTTAGATATATTCTCCTCACCTACTAGGGTACCTCTGCACTGTGTCAAGCATTCCATCGATCTGACCCCCGATGCACCGCTACCTAATGGGCCAGTCTATCACCGCTCTCTGTTAGAAAATGAGGATATCAAGAGGGAGATTCAAGAACTGCTCCAAAAGGGGAACATATTTCTTAGATCATCGCCTTGTGGGAACCCAATCATGCTAATGTAGAAGAAATATGGGACCTGGTGACTTTGCATTGATTACCGGGCCCTGAACAAAATCACAGTCTGGAACCGGTACCCGATTCCCTGAATCAACGACCTCCTTGATCAACTCACGAGGCCAAATACTTCAGTAATATTGATCTGAAGTCTGGCTACCACTAGGTCCCAATAGAACAAACAGATTTATGTAAGACCGCCTTCAAGTCAAGAGAAGGTATTTTAGAATGGGTGGTCATGCCCTTTGGTTTGAAAAATGCTCTAGCAAATTTCATAAGGATGATGGAAAATATCCCATGACCTTTCACCAATACTTTTGTAGTGGTGTATCTGGATGAAATCCTAATATACAACAAGACTTGGGTGGAACACTTGCATCATATTCAGTAGGTTCTGCACACCCCACAATAGCACAAGCTATATGCCAACTTGGAAAAATGATCCTTCGGCATGGATAATGTCCATTACCTAGGCTACATCGTTCATCAACATGGTGTTCATGTGGATCCAGCCAATATCCAGGTCATTTATGTCTGTCCAGCCCCAACCACACTCTCTGAGCTTCAGAGCTTCTTGGGCCTTACCAATTTCTATTGCTGGTTCATGTTGGTATTCTCCCATATCGCATGGGCCCTTAGCGAAGTAACCAAGGGTGGCGGTAAGGAAAAAACTGTATGGTTCTTGTCCCAACAACAATATTTCGATGATTTTAAGTAGCTCTTATGCTCAGGCCCAGTACTTTCATTACTGGACCTACAATATCCCTTTTAGATCAAGACAAATGGTTCAGACTATGTTGTGGGCATTGTTATCACTCAACACGGCCACCCCATGGCATATCATAGTGAGACACTATCAGATGTTGTCTGCAAGTACCCTACTTATGAAAAAGAAATGTACTCCATTGTGAAATCTTGTCACTAGTGGAGACATTACATTCTTGGGAAGGAGACATTCATCCACACTGATCATAAGCCACTGCAGTTCATGCAGACACAAGGCAAATTGCAAAATGACTGCCATCAGAAGTTGTCCACATACTTGCAGTAGTTCCACCTCAACATCAAGTATAAAACAGGAAGTACCAACCGAGTCGTTGATTGCCTCAACTGACCTCCAGTCGCTTCGCTCACCACAGTGTTATACTCTTGAAGCCACGAGACCTCCGTATGGCCCCACCTCTATACGATAGATGCTGACTTCGCCACCACCTACCAAATGTTGGGCATAAAATCAATGGTCACTAATTTCCATGTTCAGGATGGGTTGTTGTGTCATCTAGGCCATCTCTACGTTCCATCAAGTGAGCGAGAGAAGATGATTTGGGAATCTCATTACAGTTGGGTGGCAAGAGACTTCATCATCAAAAAAATAGTGGAAGTGCTATAGAAACATTTATAATGGCCGAAACTTCGGCAGGATGTTAGCAGGTACATCAAGTCCTGCACCACTTATTCTATTGCCAAAACTACCACTAAGAAACAGGGCATGTACACCCGTCTCCCTACTCTTGACAGGCCATGGGAATTCATCTCAATGGAATACATGTTGAGCCTTCTGTCCACCAAGAGGGAAATGACTGTGTTTTTGTGGTTCTTGATAGCTTTTCCAAGATGGAGATTATGGTCGTCTGCAAGAAGAGCATCATAGTAGAGGCCACTGCCAAGGTCTTATTTAAACGAGTATTTGTACATTTTGGAATCCCACAAACCTTTGTCTTAGATTGGGACAGCCAGTTTCTCAACACATTTTGGTTGATCCTCTGGTCATTGTTGGACACCAAGCTCACCAAATCCATTTCCTTCCACCACCACACAGATGGCCAAACTGAGGTCGTCAATCAGATGATCGTGCATATCCTACGCATGTACATGAATTCTAAGAACCCCCGCACATGGGATGAGAGTATTCCCTATGTCTAACATAGATACAACCGATCCCTATATAGATCAACTAACCATAGCCCCTTTCATGTGGGGTTGGGATTCCAACCATTGGGCACCATGGATGTTGCACTACCCTTGGCGGCCACCTCGACCGAATCGTCCCCTGCTCCACCTGAAGCTGACAAATCCACCTGGTTCATTGAGCGGATCTAGCACATCCACCAACAAGTTCAAGATATTTTACAGAAGTCCAATGCGAAGTACAAGTAGCGCCATGATCAACAATGGGTGCCACATAAGTTTCAAGTGGGAGACAAAGTTTGGTTGCATTTGTAGAAAGAATTCATTACAGGGCCCCATCAGAAGCTTCTCCCACTCTATTATGGTCCTTAAACCCTCACCAAGGTTGTGGGTGACAATGCTTTTGAGCTTAGCATTCTCCCTTTCCTTGGACCACAACCAATATTCAACGTGGCTCTCCTTCGGCCATATTTCCCACCATTATTAGACATGTCAAAGATAGAAGAATAGTTGAAACCAACATAGCTCAACCCTGAGTGCATGAAACAAGCATCCAATGATCATATCGTGGACACCTAGGTCAAGGGCACTCGACATCAAAGGATCCAACTTTATCGAGTTGTCAAAGAAGGGAAACTTCTGCACCAAGGCAAGTGGCTCACATAGGGCCAAATTCAACAAAAATTTCCTCATCTAATAGGGGAACTCAATGAAATGGAGACCATTGCTTCCTAAGGGGGGAGGATTGATCCAGATGGATGTCGGTGGCCTCCCACCTATTCCAACTGGTTCAATTTGGAAGTTTTTTTCCTAGTTTTTGGGTCCCTGACTTTCCGGGTTGTTTTGAGGCCCTAAACATTGTTTTTAGGGCTCACCACAACTAGACTGTACACAAAGTCAGAGTCTATCGACATGTGTATTCCTCATATAGAACTTTCCAACAGGCTATCGTGCGCCTAAAACCGAGATCGTATGCAAAATTTACGACCCTAGGAAGTTGATGTACTAGCTTACCCCAATGGGGCCCACATGACTTCTGGCGCTTCATTTCCTAGGGTTAGGTTTTTGGATGTATCGGGTTTTGGCATTCATGTTTATTGTAAAAATTCCTTGAGAGCCTCATTGTAATCATCTTCTTGCGAATGAGCGCACCCATCACATCTCTTCTCAAAGATAAGCCACCACCATTCCAACAAGCGTGTTTTCCACTGCATTTTACAGTTTCAACTTATTTCCTTATTGAATAGAAACCAGTTTTACTATATTTCTATTATTCTATGTTAAGAATCCTTTAATAATATGTATTCATTTCATTCTACTCATAAAATATGAATCAGTGGTATCAGAGCGGTCTGCTCCTTGTCACTCTTAATGCATGTCCCCAACGAGGTCAGGGTACAAAGAATTGGGTCTCGAGCTTGTTTCTCTTAAGGAAAAAAGCTCTCACACGCCCAAGAGACTTCCCATGGTGGGAGAAAATAAATATGACGGGACAAGAGATCCTTTCAAAATGTTTCTTGAGGAAGCCCTCAAACAACAGAGGAACAAAATGATGGTTAATTTTGCTCAAATCCTTCGGTGACTACCAACAGGCGACGCATCTTCCTCGAGTGGAGGCGTCGCCCCCTTCAAAGTACAAATTAAATTTGATATTCCTATAATTAAAGTTCAGATAGATGCATATGTTGTAGACAAATGATTGAATCTACTAGAAGGGTATTTTTCTTTCCATAACTTTTCGAATAGAGAAAATATTACTTTTGCGCTCCTCAAAGTCGTTGCCCATGTCAAAGATTGGTGGGAAAATTTCTATGAGAAAAGGGAAAAAAAGGAACCCTCATTATTTACACTCATGGTCACCTGAGAGTCCTTCAGGGATGCTATCAAGGAACAATACTACCCTATTAGAAGCTATGACGACCTGTATACAAACTGGACCACACTGCGACAAGAAAGAGACCAAGCAGTGACAGAGATCAAAAATATCTTCCATACCTTGCGCACCAAGATGTGTATCAAAGTTTTTGAGCGACATTTGTTGCTCAAGTATCACGGTGCTATGCATAGATACATCCAATCCAAAATTGAATTTTTGGACATCTCATCCTTGGGCAAAACCTATCGATATGCCTTCAAAATCAAGCAGAAGCTCAAACAAAAGATGTGACAATTCGGGCTTGGGAACCCCTCACAACAAAAGAAAGGAAAGGGAGGCCCCATCCCACAAAAAAAAGAAAAAATAAAATATGGACAACAAATCCAAGTCGCAAGCAAATAAGGACACCGAAAAGACAAAGAAAGATACCGGGAAGTGGTGCGACCTCGATAAGAGACCCTGGCATAACACTATTGATTGCCGCTTCTGAATCAGATGTGGGTTTCGACTCTAAGTCAGAACCAAAAAGAGGGAGATAGATATTTGACGTGGAACCGAGTGCCACCGTTTCTACCACCAAGCTCCAATCCGATGAACCAGATGAGCCAGAGGAAGGAGAGCTCCTATCCCATTCACAGATGTGGGTGAAAGGCACCCCGTTGCATTTCATCTTTGATAGCGGTATCCAGAAGAACCTCATCGCATTAGAGGTTGTCAAGTGGCTAGCCCTACCTACAAATTCTCACCTGCAACCCTACACCATTGGATGGCTCCACCAAGGAAGCGATCTCCACGTCAGCCAACAATGTTGACTGTCGTACAACATCAAGCCCTTCAAAGACGAGGTATTATGTGATGTTGGTCCTCTCGAAGTTTGTAATGTTCTTTTTGGTCAACCTTATTTATGGGAACATCATGCTATATATGAGTCTAGGTCGTGCAGTGTTATTATTAATTTGAATAGGAAATTATATGGGATACTCGAGGCAGTCCCACCTAGTGCTATTTCCTTGATCTCTTCCAAGCAATGTAGGAAGGTCATCTCTTAGACCGGGAAGTTTGTCTTCTTCGTGATTCACACTCAGAGTGAGAAAAAGATCGTAGTCACATGCAAACCCTCTGTGAACAATATCTCCACACAACAGAAGTAATTGGATAGGGTTGTGGAAGAATACTCAGATATCTTCTTCTCACCTACTGGGGTATGTCTACACTGTTAGGTCAAGCATGCCATCGATTTGACCCCCATCACACCGCTACCCAATGGGCTAGTTTATCGATGATGTCTGTTAGAAAATGAGGAGATCAAGAGGAAGATCCAAGAACTGCTCCATAAGGGACACATCTATCCCATCTCATTGCCTTGTGGGATCCCAATCATGCTTGTGAAAAGAAAGACGAGAGTTGGCGACTTTGTATTGATTACCGGGCTCTGAACAAAATCGCAGTCTGGAACCGGTACCCGATTCCCTGAATCAATGAACTCCTTGATAAGCTCACTAGGGCCAAATACTTCAGTAAGATTGATCTGAAGTTTGGCTACCACCAGGTCCTAATAAAACAGACAGATGTATGGAAGATCGCCTTCAAGTCAAAAGAAGGTCTTTTCGAATTGTTGGTCATGCCCTTTGGTTTGAAAAATGCTCCAACAAATTTCATGAGTATGATGGAAGATATCATGCGACCTTTCACCAATAATGTTTTAGTGGTGTATCTGGATGACATCCTCATCTACAACAAGACTTGGGAAAAACACTTGCAACATATTCAGCAGGTTCTGCACAACCTGCGACAACACAAGATATATGCCTCTTTGGAAAAATGCATGGATAGGGTTCACTACCTAGGCTACATCATTGATCAACATGGTGTGCATGTGGATACATCCAAAATCCAGGACATCCGTGACTAGCCAGCCCCATTCACACTCGTTGAGATTCATAGCTTCTTGGGCCTTGCTAATTTCTATTGCAAGTTCATGTTGGGATTCTCCCATATCACATGGGCCCTCAACCAAGTAAATAGGGGCGGTGCTAAAGAAAAATTTGTGTGGGGCCTGTCCCAACAAAAAGCTTTCAATGATTTGAAGCATCGCTTATGCTCAGCCTCAATACTTTCATTACTGAACCTGCATCATCCCTTTGATATCGAGACAAATGCTTCATATTATGTTGTGGGTGTTGTTCTTACTCAACACGGCCACCCCGTGGAATATCATAGTGAGACACTATCAAATGTTTTCTGTAAGTATTGTACTTACAAAAAAGAAATGAAATCCATTGTGAAAACCCATCGCTAGTGGAGACATTACATTCTTGGGAAGGATAAAGTCATCCACACTAATCATAAGCCACTGCAGTTCATGTAGACATAAGGAACATTGCATAATGATCGCCATTAGAAATGGTCCACATAGTTGAAACCGTTCCACCTCAACATCATGTATGAAATATGAAGTACCAACCAAGTCGTTGATTGCCTCGACCAACCTCTAGTCGTGGTACTCACCTCGATGCTAGACTCTTGCAACCACGAGACCTATGGATGGCCCCACCTCTATGCGACAGACCTTGACTTCGCCACCACCTACCAAATCTTGGGCGCAAACTCAATGGTCACTAATTTCCATCTTTAGGACAATCTGTTGTGCCGTCTGGGCCATCTTTGTGTTCCATCAAGCGAGCAAGTGAAGATGATTTGGGAAGCTCACTACAGTCAGGTGGCATGACACTTTGATATCGAAAAGATAGTGGCAATGTTGCAGAAAATTTTCTACTCGTCGACACTTCGACATGATGTCAACAGGTACATCAGGTCTTGCACTGCCTGTGCTATTTCCAAACCGAGCACTAATAAAAAAGGCCTGTACACCCCTCTGCCTACTCCTGATAGTCCATGTGAATCCATCTCAATGGAATACATTTCAGGCCTTCCTTCCACCAAGAAGGGAAATCACTGTGTTTTTGTGGTTGTTCATCGCTTTTCCAAGATGGTGATTCTGGCCGCTTGCAAGAAGAACATCACAGCATATGTCACTGCCAAGATATTCTTTGAACGAGTATGGGTACATTTTGGAATCCCACAAACCATTATCTCATATCAGGACAGTCATTTCCTCAACAAATTTTGGTCGAGTCTCTAGTCACTGTTAGACACCAAGCTCACCAAATACACTACCTTCCACGCCCAGACAGATGGCCAAAATGAGGTCTTGAATTAGATGATAGTGCATATCCTGCGCATGTACATGAATTCCAAGCAACCCCGAACATGGGATAAGATTCTTCCCTATGTCCAACATAGCTACAACCGAGCCCTACCTATCTCAATCGACCAGAGCCCCTTTCAGGTGGGGTTGGGATTCCAACCATTGAGCCTAATGGATGTTGCACTACCCTTAGCGACCACCTCAGACGACTCGTCCCCTACTCCACTTGAAGCTAAAAAAACCACCCGATTTATTGAGTGGATCCAATACATCCACCAACAGGGTCAAGATATTTTACAGAAGTCTAATGCCAAGTACAAGCAATGCCATGATCAACACCAAGTGCCACCTAAGTTTCAGGTGGGAGACAAAGTTTATCTGCACTTGTAGAAAGAACACCTTATAGGGCCCCATCAAAATCTTTACCCACTCCGTTATGGGACTTAAACCATCACCAAGGTTGTGGGTGACAATGATTTTGAGCTCAACATTCCCCCTTTCCTTGGCCTGCATCCAATATTCAACGTGGCTCTCCTTCGTCTATATTTCCCACCATTATTGGACACCTCAGAGATAGCATAAGAGTTGAAACCAATAGAGATCAACCCTAACTGCATGCAACATTAATCTAATGATCATATTGTGGACACCCAGTTCAAGGGAACTCGACATCAAAGGATCCAACTTTATTGAGTTTTCAAAGCAGGGCAGCTTCTGCACCAAGGTAAGTGGCTCACCTAGGGAAAAGTTCAAAAGAAATTTCCTCATTTGATTGGGGAACTAAACATAATTGATACCATTGCTTCCTAAGGGGGGAGAATTGATCCATATGGATTCCAATGGCCTCCAACCTATTCCAGCTGGTTCATTTTAGAATTTTTTCAGTTTGGCAGTTTTTTTCCTAGTTTTCGGGTCCCTGATTTCTGGGGTCGTTTTGAGGCCCTAAACAACTTTTTTAGGGATCACCATAGTCAAATTGTAGTCAAATTTTGAGTTTGACGACAACATGTGTATTCCTTGGATACACCTTTCCAATGGTCTATCGTGCGCCTAAAACAAAGATCGTATGCAAAATTTACGACCCCAG
>JZKD02S2064650.1:0-19622 GCA_000966675.3 Picea glauca
GACTTTAAGGAGTCAAAGCATGCAACAAAAGGATGCACGATGGAGTAGTGTGAAAAATGTAGAAAACAATTATATACCGTTAGGATTTTGGGGAAATTTTGTCCATTTGGTAACGGGATTAGCCCTACTTTTTGTATAAATATGTAATGGGATTTTGGGTAGAAAAACAACATAGAGAGAGGTTTGAAATGTGTGAATAATGGATGAATGAGGAGAGAATTGAGGTTTTGGAAAAGTGTTCGAATATTATGACTGAGAAGGGAATCTCTCACTACAAAAGAATGACTAGGCAGGTTTGGGTAATGTTACTATTGCATATTTTGTAGTGTAGTGCACAATTGTAAGAGAATTATCAATGACTAATAAAAGAATCCAGTCATTGTGGACGTAGCCCAAGTTGGGTGAACCACATTAAACCTATGTGTTGTGATGGGTTTTCATTTTATGATGTTTAATGTTATGATGCAATGATGATAAATGATTAATATGTTGGATGATTTATCCATATATGTTGCTACAATGTATTGCAATGAAGTAATTGGCAATTGAATGAACTTAAAGTAAAGGAATGCCGCACACAGAGTATGGCGCATAATAAGTACTATTAAGTAATGGAAACTACACACATGATTAAATGATATGTTGAAAGCCTTGTGTTATCCCCTAGCCTAGGGATAACTAAGGATATCATGTCTCGAGGCTCACAGGTATTATACATGGAGTACCGAGAGCCAGATGACTTAAGCATGGCCCCAGAGGGCCCCTCTTTTCTTCAGTGCAGTCCACATATCACCAACAACAGTATCCATCACACCAGCCTAGTTCTGAAGTAACCATGAGTCTTGCTCCATGGGGTAATGAGTCTGGGTATCATGGTATGTATCACTCTGATTTTTGAATCACTTGAACATGTTGTATTTTAATCCTTTTGTTAGAACTAAAAGTTACACTTTGACTGATAAAGTGAAAGCTCAGTACCCATCAATAGGTTTGTAAGGTAATTTTTAAGATAAAGTGTCAAATGGGTAAAACTCGGCCGGGCAATGTAAATCACAAAAAATTCTAGATAGGATATATCAACAAAAGAGGTCTTGTCTAACTTGGATCATGGTTTTAAAGAGTAATGTGGATAGAAGGAAGACTTTAGTGAGAAAAATGAAATAAGTATACCATTAGCATCAGGCATTACTAGTAGACAAATGAAGGAAAAGATTTAGACACAAGAACCTCTTTAATCAAAGATTAAACTCTGATAACAGTTATAAAAACATCACAATAAAACCTCCATTGCAATACAACTATAAAACAACATTTGAAGCATTCAATGACAATGAATTTTAGATTAATAGAGAAACAAGATTGTAGGAAGGAAAATTGATTTCTATTAGACAAAAGTACATCAAGTCTGATACATAAAATCCATAGTTGGCTCTGTTACATTTGTATATCACCAAAAGAGTCTTACATCAACCATCCAAACGTTTACAATGACTTCTAATGCCCATCTTATAGCCTAGGCTATAAATGGCAATTGTACAATTTGAACCCCATCCTCTAGCATAGGACTCCCACATCATCAAGCTAAGGTGATTACAATTGTTCAACAAAATAACTGACTGCTAAAAACCAAGCTTAATGTTGGTAACTACCCCAACATGTTAATAAGCTTGATGATGTGTCCCTTGAGCACATCTTCTTCTTGTCAGGTGTCCCTCCATCTTTAAACTAACCTTCAAGCAGATTTCACATACTCCTCTAGTCAGCTGGAAATCGTTGATCCTCTTGAAATATACAAAACATAAGTTCACAGCATATTTTGTAGCACCAATTATATCAGCCAGTTCACAATGAATTTCACAGTGCCTGACTGCATAAACAGTTCACAGTGCCAGGCATTGTGAACTTTCCTACAGCTACTTAATGTAACATGTAGAGCTCCAAAACACCCGAAAACTATCTACAGAGGCAAGAGATACATGTAAAAACTTCATTATCTGGTGTATGAGTGAAAGACTTAGTCATATGCATCATATTTCACCAAAATCTCCAAAATGCAAAAAACAAGCATTTTCCAAAACTGAAATTCTTTAAGACATTTCATCCTTTACTTTCTGATTCTAGAACTCCTCCTTGCAGCAACCTGGGCTAACACATCCAAATTCCTCTTGGATAGATCTTCCCTAAAAGGTTGCAGCTCCAATTTAAGTTTTTTGATCTGATCTTGGAAATATTTGTTTTGTCTATATAAATTCTTAAGTTGCCTATGGAGAGGCAAAACCTTTTTGCTACAAACCTAGCCTTGTCAATAGTTTCCAGATACATATCCATAAGATCATTCAAATTTTTCTTTTCAACCAACCCCTCTCTTTTCAAATTAGCAATTTCAGTTTTGGCCTCTTTAAGTTGTATGTTCAGCCTTTTAAAGATAGGGTTCTCTAGAGGAGTGGTTATGTCTATAACCTCAATGTGCTCCTCAATAGGTATAGTATTACCTTTACCTTTTCTCTTGATGGGAGCTTCCACTATGTCTTGTTTTTCAATACTTTCCTTCCTTGTTGATGATCTAGTGAAACGTCTCTTAACCATAGCTTTAACTGCAACAGATGATGAAGGGAAAAGTAACCTCCTTCCTTTTGAGCCTGTGGATTTAGTTGATGGAGTTTCTACTGACTTTGGAGCTGGTTTGGGTGAAACCTCCCTTTGTGGAGAATAATGAGACCCCCCTTCTCCTTTATGTTCCTTAGTTGTTTCGTCATTTTTAACAATATATTTTCTCTTCTTCTTCTTGCTAGCCTCTGTGTGTACATTACTATCATCCTGAAGATGTCTTTGTACCTTGGATTGTGGAGTAGGAGCAACATTCAATTGAAAGTGTGAATAAGCAATGAATTTCTCCCAGTCAATTTTTTTCTTCTTTAATTCCTTCATCACAAGAATTTTAATCATCCCTGAATGAAAAACACTTGTATCAATTTCCTTGGACTTAGCCTATACTTTGTTATCCATTTTTCCAATACTCCTAAACAAATAGAAAGGAAGATTCATAAGATATTTTCCTGTGAAGTGCAGCAGAAGTTTTATATGGTACTAATAAATCATGTTGAATCTCCCTTCACAGGTAAAATATCCTTGGATTACCCTTAGAATCTTATCAAAACCTCTAATCATGTGGCTCCTAGGCACTCCTTTTGATAGATTGTCTACTTGATATTCTGGTTTGAGGAATTCTTTGGAGAAGGTTGCATTTAGGTTCATAGATTTAAACCACCTTTCACCAATATTAGGTATTTCAGTAGTTGTTGCTATGGTCACTTTAGATACCTTAAGTTATAGTGTCTCAAATTTGGTTTTGGTTCCATTAAAGTTCAAAGCAAATTCCCTAGACACCTTAGGGTGCCCCCTCTACATTTTCTGACAGAAACTAAAACATCCCACTCTTTGGAAGACTTCCCTGATCAGGGGTTCAACAACAAACAATCGCATGTCATAGGAATCATTCCTCACAGTTCCCCCTCCCTTGTGAGCTTTCTCTTGTTGTGGAGTATCCATTGATGTCATATGAAGAAACTTTTACCACCAATTTTAATGATGCAAGAGGCAAAACAGGAAAAACAAAGGACTGGGGTTTTGATGGATGGTGTTTCTCAAAGGGTTGGTTCTATATAAGGATTTATATGTTTATCAACCTATTTGACCTCCATGCATAAGAAAAGGTAGCTTGCAGTCAGGGAGATGAACGAAGACTACATAGAATCATGAAGGTATAAGGAATCAACTTGATGTAAAAAGGTCTTGTTCACCATCTCACTATCCTCTTGCAAAAAATCACCATGACTTCGCAAGCAGACAACTGTTAAATTCAGACTAGATAGAATTGAATCTAAAATTAAGAACCTGATGGAAACAGACTGTGGAAAAGATTTTGGGACAGGGGATTCACAGCGCCAAGTTGATGCACAGAGTTTACAGTGCCAGAACAAGGGGGTTCACAACACTTAGGAAATTAAGCAGAATCAGTTGAATACGAGATAGGGAAGGTGGCCTGAAACAAAGGTTTGTTTAAGGATTTTATAAACAAGGCTCATAGATCATGCAATTGGGCTAGGAAACACGCTAACAAGGTAAGTAGGAAAGTTCAAAGTGTGGATCACCAATTTGTAGCGCCCAAGAGAATAAATAACAAAATGAATCATTTCATGTCCTTCAGATGAGCTAAAAATACTCATGGAGTACATGGTGGATGTGACTTGAAGATTGATATCCTTGAGCTTGAACAAGTTTGTTTGCAGATGGCCTAACCTCCAACTCACTTTCTCTAGCCAGTTCATAGCAATTTCTATCGCGCATGCTAGAAGTGATTTGAAAACTTGGAGAAAACAATTAGAAGATTGTATGATGAAATCCTCATGCTATATTTTAAAATATAAGTGTTGAAAACAAGGAGATCTTCGTTGACAAGACTCATGAGCGTAATGATGGTAATGAAATTATAATTTACTTTGGATGCATTGCAAACTCTCTGATGAGTTGGCAGCATACAAATCAAACATGATTTGACATTCTAACGGGTAAAGGGACAAAATGGAGGGTTTTGAGTACATCATGGAAAAGATGACATGTCAGGGTGGTAGTGGAGGCATAAAATATACAAAAGATGAAGGATTGTCTAACTTATCATGATGATCAAGATATGAACCAAGGATTATAGACCAACCTCAATATTAATCTTTAGTTTATTTGTGTCAAAACCCAAAAATGACTATAGGAAAAAGACAAAGCCAAAAAAATTAAACAACACTAATGACTCAAAATAAAAATAAACCTAAAGAATTTTTGACCCAAGCAATTCTATGTGATAACATGGGCTCCACAAGGGATGACATGCTCCCTATGAGCTGCCAAGAACAAGCAATTTTAGTGTCTTATCCTAGGGCTATGGGGTCATTTATTTAAAAGAAACAAAAAAAAATGATATTTACAATGGAAGGGAAATCCAGTCATGGATTTAAGCAAAATACTTCTTTAGAAAGTGCCCATTAACTGGGCCACCAGAAATTTTAGAGTCTTCCAAGTTCTGAAATTCATAAGTGTTGTTTTGAAAAACTTCAAAAATCTTGAAAGGACCAATCCACAAGGCTTCAAATTTACCATGTTTTCCTTTGTATTTCCTTTGTGCATCCTAATTGAGCACTAGATCTCCCAGCTGGAAATATTCTTTTTTTGCCTTCTTGTCAAAAGCTTGCTTGATCTTTTGTTGATGGATTTGTTCTTTATCAAGGAGTTGCTCCCTGGTCTGTTGTACTTCTACTAGATGATGCATACTTATGAACATAGGATATGGTTCTCCTCATTGGTCATGAAGCAACTTTTATATGAGAAAGGAAATATGAGTAGGAAAAATAGCTTCAATCCCATAAACAAGTTGAAAGGGGGGAATACCAAGTGATGTCTTTGTAGTGACTCTATCTGCCCATAGGGAAAATTTTAGCTTTAAGTCCCATGATTTCTTGTTGTCCTCCAGTAACTTCTTAATAATATTTACAAGGCTCTTATTAGAAGACTATGCTAAACCATTACCTTGGAAGTAATAAGGGGTAGAATGAACTATATTTGAATCCCATACTTCTCAAAAAAAATTACTAATGGTTCATCTCTGAAGGATGCAACATTATCAGTAACAATCTTGCTTGGGCAACTAAACCTTGGCATAATATCTTCAAGAAAACCAATAATTACCTTTTGTGTGGCACTCCTTGTAGGAATGGCTTCTATACACTTGGTGAAATAGTCAGTTGCAGTCAAAATCCATCGATGTTGACCACTTGAATTTGGATGAATTTCCCCAATCAATTCAAGTCCTCATTGTTGGAAAGGGCCAGAAACAACTACAGGCTTCAGAGCCAAAGATTTCAGTTGTTTCTTTCCTAAAAATTTCTAGCATTTGTCACGGGCTCTAATCTTTACAAAAACATCAGTAAAAAGGTTAGGCAAAAAATACCCAGCTCTGAGAATCTTATATGTTGTGGTCCTCCAAATATGATGACCCCCACACTAGATGTCATGAAAATGAGTTATGGTATTTTGAGCCTCCTTTAGATCTAGACATCTCAAAAGAACCCCTAGAGGATCTTTCCAATATAGTATGTGATCAATGAGGCAATATCTTATTGCTTTTAGTTTCAAATATCTCACCTTGTTCTTCTCAAAACCATCAGTAGGCTGCAAATTTTGCAAGAAATGAATAATGTCTTTGTACCAAGTGCATTATGCCACGTTTGGACTGATATGTGAGCTATTATCAGGGATATCAATTTGTTGGTTTTCAGAGTTTAGGTTCATGAAATTAACCCCCGGTGATTTGCAATTGGATTCAGGCAGTAATCTAGTTAAACCTTTCCCTTTCACCAACTTAGTAGGCTTCATTTCAAGGTCAAAATCCAGAATTTTGAAAATCTACTTACTCCTCTTTCCATCTATGTCAGGCTAGATTAGTATTTCCTTCATAGAGGTTGATGGGACATAGAAAATAATCCTAGAATGAAAAATATATACCCTGAAGGTTTTAAGGGCTTTAACCAAAGCATAAGCTTGCTTTTCCATAATATCATACCTCACCTCTGCATCCCTTAGTGCCCTGCTAAAAAAGGAAATGGGTTGCTCCATCCCATCTGTGTTATTCTGAAGAAGAAGAACAACCAATGTGTCATTTGAGGCAAAATAAAATATCATAAATTCCTTTGAATAATCAAGGTTTATGAGAATAGGTGCCTCAATCAATGCTTGTTTGATTAGATCAAAATAATTCCAAGCTTCAACAATCCATTTCACCTCATTTCCCTTTCTAAGCATAGATGTGATAAACTTAACCAATTCAACAAAGTTAGAGATGAATCTTCTCAAAAAAACTATTTTACCCAGGAAAGACCGAATCTCCTTCTTGGACCTAGGAAGAGACAGATTCTTGATGGCCTCTACTCTACTTGGATCAATCCTTACCCCTACTGAGACAATGTGTCCAAACAACTTTCCTTCTTTCATAGCGAATAACAACTTCTTAGGATTGAGTGACGGCCCAAACTTTCTACATTTCAATAAAACCTTATTCAAATGATGATAATGTTCCTTATCAGACCTTGAGAACACTATAATTTCATCCAGATAGATGACCACAAATTTTTCCTTTTCCCCATTGAAGGCAATATCCATTGCTCGTGAGAAGGTTGATCCTGCATTCATTGAACCAAAGGGAATTTTGGCATACATAAATGTGCCCCAAGGAGTAGTGCAAGTTGTTTTCTCTCTATCTTCAGGTAAAACTAAGATCTGATTGTAGCTTGAGAAGCCATCAATTATGGACATCCTTACTGAAATAGTCACTCGCTACAAAATATGTTCCATCTTGGGCAAGGGATAATTATCTTTTTTGGAACTTCTATTTAAATTTCTGAAATCAACACAGTCTAATTTCACCATTCTTTTTCCTCACAGGGACTAGGTTGGCCACCCACTCAAAGTACCTTAAAGGTATGATGATCTTAGCATCAAGCAGCATCTTGACTTCCTTTTCCATAATAGGCAGCAACATGGGATTTATCTGTCTTAGTTTTTTCCTAAATGGCTTGGTCTCATCCTTCAAAGGAATTTTATGTTCAATGATTCTTGTATCATAAGTTTGTAGGTCCTCATATTTCCAATCAAATAAATCAACAAACTCCTTTAATAACTTCATATACTCAGATCCTTGTTCCTATGATAAACTGCTAGACAACTTTACATACTTGGTATTTTCCTCTGTACCTAAATTGCATTTTGTCACATCAGCTTCTTCATTTTAACCTGTAACCTTCACAACCACATCATTTCTGTCAAATAATTTCTCCAAAGGGACCAATCCTTTGGGAATATGGTTATTGAACAATTGGACAATCTTGTGGTCTACAATTTTGTTGAGGAAAATAACAGCATGAGGGATATTTATATCATCTTGATCTTGATCAATGTGAAGAGAAGAAAACTCTTCCACTATTTCCATAAATATATTAATCTCAAGATCATCCTCAAAGACCTTCCAATGTTTGACATCGTCATGTATAGAGGGTCTATACTTCACTTCCACCATAGCATTATTTTCCCTTGGAACAAAAGAAATGTTAAAAGCTAAGAAAAAATTGCCAATAATATCCCAAACTTCATTTCTATAAGTTCTCAATCTTGGATGTTTTGCTTGATACAAATTTTTAACCTAATGCACAATTAGTTCAGCATCTCCGAAAACTACTAACTCCTCAATCTTCATATCTTTAGTAGCCCTCAAACCCAAAACAAGAGCCACATACTCTGCAACATTATTTGTGGTTTCAAACTCTAGTTTATAATACAAGGATATGATTTCTTGATCTGGGGAAATAAAAACCACTCCAGCACCAGCACTTTCTTTAGAAGAGGCCCCATCAAAAAACATATTCCAAACTGGGGTATCTTGAGAAGTTGTCTCACATGTTTTAATAGGTTTTTTTCTAATTTCAATGGGTGACTAAGGAGCTTCAATGAGTTTTAGAATATTGGATCCCAGATCAATGTCAACTACATAAATTGGATGGTTTGTAGGATTATCTTCATCACTGATGATGTAAGCTAGTTGTGCTTCCATATAAAGCCTTATGTGCTCTCCTCCAAACACAAGAATAGTGGCATATGAAAGATCCATCTGCAATGTCCCCCCTAGTATCTTAATCCAAGATCGTGACAATAGCATCCCAAACTTAGGGGGGACATCAGCCACTACAATATCCTTGACCACACTCTTCATGGGAAATTGAAACAGAGTAACAACCATGTATTTAATCACTCAAAGGAATTTCACTTTCCTAGATTCAAAGGAGTATATGTCATGATAGGTTTTAGTAATATCTAGACCTAGCTCATCCATGATAGTTTTAGGCATAAGGTTATCAGATGCACTTGATTCCATCAAGCAGTTGTGCAAAACTTTATCATGAATATTCAATGATGTGTAAAAGGGAGGAGAAGATTCATCCCTATCTTCTACCAAAGGTCCCAATATGACTGTTGGTTTTTATTATTGTAAGTTCACTGAGTCTATGGAATTGGAGGAAGATTCAGGTTGCAGCATCTTGGAAAGGTACCTTTTAAATTCTTCATTTTTAATCAGTTCTAAAAATGGGATTGGAATTTTTATCTTATTTCATTCTCAAAACTAAAGGAAGATGGAGATTTCAGAATCTCCTTAATTTTTGGAACATGGGCCTTAATCATTGTTTGATGGTTTTGTTCCTCTTTTTCCTTATTGCTAGAAGCCACAACTTTAGCATATTTTTTTGTTTTCTTGGGTTGATCAAATGTAATAGGATTTTCATCCTTCTTTTTTGACCTCAAGTTGTATTTATTTTGGTTTTCATTAGTTTTCTCCCCTTTACTCAATTCATTCAACTGACTGTCCATAAGAGACTCTTCATATGCACACTGAGTTAAATGAGGGGATGGGGAGGTATCACCCAAAAAATGAATTTGTGGATCTGTTTCTTCATCCTCTCCTACTTCATCATCAACCATGTTATTTTGAAGAGGGGTATGAACTTTTTGGTCATCCCTATTTCTCTGATCTCTTTGAAGGATCTGAGGGGCATTATTTTGTCTTATGAAATTTCCTTTGTTACCACTATATTGTGTGTTTATGTTATTTTGTCTTCCCTCAAGTTTCATTTTTTCCATTTCAACAGAAAGTGATTTAACCAACTTATTTATTTCATCTACCTGAGGTTTGACACTAGAAGAATCAGAGATTGAAGCTTCATCCCTATTTTTTCTCCTATCTCTATCATATTTTCCTCTTATCTTATCAACTGCTAATATGTTTGATTCTACCTCCAAGGTTGCATCTTTCATATGAGCTAATGAGGTATATCTCCTTTCTCTCAACAGGAGGAAAAATTCAGGGTCAAAATCACTGGAATAGGTTATCTTGGTAGAGGTTTCAGTAGGTTTAATCTATGTGGGGATTTTATTATACATTTTGTTAAATCTCCTTGAAAAATTTGAAACCGATTCCCATTCTTTTCTCTTGAGTGACACAAACTCTGTAATATAATACAAGAAATCTTTCTTATAACCCCAATTCCTCAGAAAGGCATCATACAAAGCTTCAATTCTAGCAATTGATCCAGGAGTTAAACCCCTAAACCATTTTCTAGCCTCACCATCAAGGATTTGTACAAAAACTCTCATCCAAACATCCTCATTTTCAATATTAATATTGTCAGCATAGCTATAAAAATTTGCAAGGTGCTCCTCTGCAGTTATGTCCTCTTCTATTGTAAACTTGGGCATGTACTTAAGATAGTCTCCAACTGGGAGAGCATTTATAGGCTGAGGCAGCACAAGAGGAGAATACCTAGCAGCTACTATGGCATCCATCTTATTTCTAGGAAGGTTTGCACCTACCATTAGATTATGAAGAGGAGGATTATAAATTCTAGGAGAATTGGGAGGAGACTGAGTCTTGATTGGTACAACTATAGTTTGGATGTTGTACAACTATAGAGTATAGGATGGGGAAGTTTCAGTTTTAACAAGGAGAGGTTGAGTCTTGGAAGAGGATGGTGGAAATTCCAAGGGAACTTAATTTCCTTCTTCTTTGGTCACAACAAGTTTAAGAGAGGGAGGAGAAGGAGAACCCGGGGTAGGAAAATCCTCTAACCTCTCAAGTCTGAACCAACTTACAACATTAGGTGAGGCAAGCACTTCAAAACTTTCAAAACTTTCTTCTTTCAATTGGAAAGAAAAAGAGGAATATTCTACAGGTAAATCTTCAAGATTTAAATTTCTAGGAGTTTCAACAAAACGTAAAAGAGGATCACTAGATACAGATACTGGTGTTTTAAAAGTAGAATCAGGAAAATTTCAAATAGTACCTGAAACAACAGTTGAAAATCCTTCTTGAGAATCTTTTCCTTTCTAGATGATCTTCTCTGGGTCAACTTCAGGTGTAGTCAGAGGTAAATTTGGAGTAGACCTCATGTGTCTGCCTTTAGGAGCCACAACTGAAACAATGGAGTCGCCATGTGCAAACTACAGTATTTAATGTATTGATTATTGTGCACCCTCAGAATTAGTATTTCTTTATCATTCAATCCCAGGGAAATGTTTTCAATCCATTCCCTGACAACGACGCCAAGAATGTTAGCACTGAAAGTTACACTTTGACTGCCAAAGTGAAATCTTAGTGCCCATCAATAGGTTTTTAAGGTAATTTTTAAGATAAAGTGTCAAATGGGTAAAACTCAGTCCAACAATGCAAATCACTGAAATTCTAGATAGGATGTATCAGCAAAAGAGGTCTTGTCTAACTTGGATCAGGGTTTTAAAGAGAAATGTGGATAGAAGGAATACTTTAGTGAGAATAATGAAATAATTATACTATTAGCATGAGGCATTACTAGTAGACAAATGAAGGAAAATCTCTAGACACAAGAACTTCTTTAATCAAAGCTTAAACTCTAAGAACAGTTATAATAACATCACAATCAAACCTCCATTGCAATACAACTATAAAACATCATTTGAAGCATTCAATGATAGTGAATTTCAGAGTAAGAGAGAAATAAGATGGTAGGAAGGAAAACTAATTTCTATTAGACAAAATTACATCAATTCTTATACATAAAATCTAGAGTTGGCTCTGTTACATCTGCATATCACCAAAAAAGTCTTACATCAACCTTTTGAACCTATTAAATGACTTCTAATGCCCCTCTTATAGCCTAGGCTATAAATGACAGTTGTACAATTTGAACCCCATCCTCTAGCATAGGATTCCCACATCATGAAGCTAAGGTGACTACAATTGTTCAACAAAAATAACTAACTGCTAAAAACTAGGCTTAATGTTGGTAAATACCCCAACATCTTTAATAGGCTTGATGATGTGTCCCTTGAGCGCATCCTCCTCTTGTCAGGCATCCCTCCAACTTTAAACTAACCTTCAAGCAATTGTCCCATACTCCCCTAGCTAGCTAGCAATCGTTGATCCTCTTGAAATCTCCAAAATAGAAGTTCACAACATACTCTGTAGCGCCAACTATATCAGCCAGTTCGCAGCAAAGTTCGCAGCGCATGACTGCATAAAACAGTTCACAGTGTTAGGCATTGTGAAATTTCCTGCAGCTGCTTAATGTAATAGGTAGAGCTCCAAAACACCCAAAAACCATATACATAGGCAAGAGATACTTGTAAAAACTTCATTATCTGGTGTATGAGTGAAAGACTTAGTCATAGGCATCATATTTCACCAAAATCTCCAAAAATGAAAAAAACAATCATTTTCCAAAACTGAAATTATTTAAGACATTTCATCCTTTACTTTCTGAGTCTAGAACTCCTCCTTGCGGCAACCTGGGCTAACACATCCAAATTCCTCTTGGCTAGCTCTTCCTTAAAAGGTTGCAGCTCCAATTTAAATTTTCTGATCTAAGCTTGGAAATATTTGTTTTGTCTGTATAAATTATTAAGTTGCCTATGGAGAGGCAAAAATCTTTTTTCTACAAACCTGGCCTTGTCAATAGTTTCCAGATACATATCCATAAGATCATTCAACTTTTTTCTTTTCAACCAACCCCTCTCCTTTCAAATTAGCAATTTTAGTTTTAGCCTCTTTAAGTTGTTTGTTCATCCTTTTAAAGGTAGGGTTCTCTGGAGGAGTGGTTATGTCTATAACCTCAATGTGCTCCTCAATAGGTATAGTTTTACCTTTACCTTTTCTCTTGATGGGAGCTTCCACTATGTCTTATTTTTTGATAGTTTTCTTCTTTGCTAATGATCTAGTGAAAGGTCTCCTAACCTTAGCTTTAAATGCAATAGATGATGAAGGGAAAAGTAACCTCCTTCCTTTTGAGCATGTGGCTTTAGTTGATGGAGTTTTTATTGACTTTGGAGTTGGTTTGGGTGAAATATCCCTTTGTGGAGAATAATGAGATCCCCCTTCTACTTCATGTTCCTTAGTTGTTTCATCATTTTTAACAATATCTTTGCTCTTCCTCTTCTTGTTGGTCTCTATGTGTGCAGTACTATCGTCCTGAAGAGGGATTTGTACCTTGGATTTTGGAGTAGGAGAAACATTTAATTGAAAGTGTAAAGAAGCAATGGATTTATCCGAGTCAATGTTTTTCTTCTTTAATTCCTCCATCATAAGCATTTTAATCAGCCCTGAATGAAAAAAACTTGTATCAACTGCCTTGGACTTAGCATGTACTCTATCATCCATTTTTCCAATTATCCTAAACAAATATAAAGGAATATCCATAAGATATTTTCCTGTGAAGTGCAATAGAATTATTATTTGGTACTGATCAATCATGTTGAATCTTCCTTCACAGGTAAAATGTCTTTGGATTACCCTTACCATCTTATCAAAACCTTCAATCATGTGGCTCTTGAGCACTCCTTTGATAGATTGTCTCCTTGATATTTTGATTTGAGGAATTCTTTAGAGAAGTTTGAAGTTAGGTTCATGGCTTTAAACCACCTTTCATCGGTATTAGGTATTTCAGTAGTTGTTGTTATCGTCACTTCAGATACCTCAAGTTCTAGTGTCCCAATTTTAGTTTTGGGTCCATCGAAGTTCAAAGTGAATTCCCTAGCCACCTTAGGGTGCCCCCTCTTCATTTTCTGACAGAAACTAAAACATCACACTCTTTGGAAGACTTCCCTAATCAAGGGTTCAGCAGCAAACATATTCATGTCATAGGGCTTAGTCCTCACAATGCCCCCTCCCTTGTGAGCTTTATTTTTCTATGGAGTATCCATTAATGTCATATGAAGAAACCTTTACCACCAATTTTAATGTCACAAGAGGAAAATAGGAAAAACAAAGGACTAGGATTTTGATGGATGATGTTTCTCAAAGGGTTGGTTCTGTATAAGGATTTATATGTTGATCATCCTATTTGACCTCTAGGAATAACAAAAGATAGCTTACAGTAAGGGAGATGAAGGAAGACTACATAGAATCATGAAGGTATAAGGAATATTCTTGTTGTAAAAAGGTCTTGTTCACAATCTCACTATCCTCTTGCAAAAATTCACCATGACTTCAAAACCAGACAACTGTTAAATTCAGACCAAATAGAATTGAATCTAAAACTNTGGGAGCTTCCACTATGTCTTATTTTTTGATAGTTTTCTTCTTTGCTAATGATCTAGTGAAAGGTCTCCTAACCTTAGCTTTAACTGCAATAGATGATGAAGGGAAAAGTAACCTCCTTCCTTTTGAGCATGTGGATTTAGTTGATGGAGTTTTTATTGACTTTGGAGTTGGTTTGGGTGAAATATCCCTTTGTGGAGAATAACGAGATCCCCCTTCTACTTCATGTTCCTTAGTTGTTTCATCATTTTTAACAATATCTTTGCTCTTCCTCTTCTTGTTGGTCTCTGTGTGTGCAGTACTATCGTCCTGAAGAGGGATTTGTACCTTGGATTGTGGAGTAGGAGAAACATTCAATTGAAAGTGTAAAGAAGCAATGGATTTATCCGAGTCAATGTTTTTCTTCTTTAATTCCTCCATCATAAGCATTTTAATCAACCCTGAATGAAAAAAACTTGTATCAACTGCCTTGGACTTAGCATGTACTCTATCATCCATTTTTCCAATTATCCTAAACAAATATAAAGGAATATCCATAAGATATTTTCCTGTGAAGTGCAATAGAATTATTATTTGGTACTGATCAATCATGTTGAATCTTCCTTCACAGGTAAAATGTCTTTGGATTACCCTTACCATCTTATCAAAACCTTCAATCATGTGGCTCTTGAGCACTCCTTTGATAGATTGTCTCCTTGATATTTTGATTTGAGGAATTCTTTAGAGAAGTTTGAAGTTAGGTTCATGGCTTTAAACCACCTTTCATCGGTATTAGGTATTTCAGTAGTTGTTGTTATCGTCACTTCAGATACCTCAAGTTCTAGTGTCCCAATTTTAGTTTTGGGTCCATCGAAGTTCAAAGTGAATTCCCTAGCCACCTTAGGGTGCCCCCTCTTCATTTTCTGACAGAAACTAAAACATCACACTCTTTGGAAGACTTCCCTAATCAAGGGTTCAGCAGCAAACATATTCATGTCATAGGGCTTAGTCCTCACAATGCCCCCTCCCTTGTGAGCTTTATTTTTCTATGGAGTATCCATTAATGTCATATGAAGAAACCTTTACCACCAATTTTAATGTCACAAGAGGAAAATAGGAAAAACAAAGGACTAGGATTTTGATGGATGATGTTTCTCAAAGGGTTGGTTCTGTATAAGGATTTATATGTTGATCATCCTATTTGACCTCTAGGAATAACAAAAGATAGCTTACAGTAAGGGAGATGAAGGAAGACTACATAGAATCATGAAGGTATAAGGAATATTCTTGTTGTAAAAAGGTCTTGTTCACAATCTCACTATCCTCTTGCAAAAATTCACCATGACTTCAAAACCAGACAACTGTTAAATTCAGACCAAATAGAATTGAATCTAAAACTAAGAACCTGATGGAAACAAGTTCTGTAAAATATTCTAGGATAGGGGATTCGCAGCGCCAAGTTGCTGCATAAAGTTTGTAGCTCTAGAACAAGGGGTTTGCATTCCTTAGGAAAGTAAGAAGAATCATCTGAATACAAAATAGGAAAGGTGGCTAGAAACAAAGGTTTGTTTAAGGATTTGATAATCAATTCTCAAAGATCATGAAATTGGGTTGGGAAATGTGTTAACAAGGTAAGTGGGAAAGTTTGCAACGTGGATCACCAGTTTGCAGCGCCCGAGAGAAGAAATAACAAAACTAATCCTTTCATGTCCTTCAAATGAGCTAAAAATAATCATGGATTACCTGGTGGTTGTGACTTGAAGACTAAAATCCTTGATCTTGAACAAGTTTGGTTGCAAATGGCCTAACCTCCAACTCGCTTTCTCCAACCAGTTCACATCAATTTCCATAGCACCTGTCTGAAAACACCAGGTTTGCAGCGTCGAGATAGAAGTGATTTGAAAACTTGGAGAAAACAATTAGAATCTTTTATGATGAAATCGTCAAGCTATATTTTAAAATATAAGTGTTGAAAACAAGGAGATATTCACTGACAAGACTCATGAGTGCAATGATGCTAATGAAATCATAATGTACTTTGGATGCACTGTGAACTCTCTGATGAGTTGCCAACATACAAATCTAACATGATATGACATTCTAACGGGTAAAGGGACGAAATGGAGGGGTCTGAGTACATCATGGAAAAGGTGACATATCAGGGTGGTAGTGGAGGCATAAAAGATACGAAAGATGAAGGCTTGTATAACTTATCATGATGATAAAGATATGACCCATGGATTATAGACCAACCTCAATACTAATCTTTAGTTTATTTGTGTCAAAACCCAAAAATGACTATAGGAAAAAGACAAAGCCAAAAAATTTAAACAACACTAATGACTCAAAATAAAAAACCTAAAGACTTTTTGACCCAAGCAATTCTATGTGATAACACCTTCTTCATTTCATGATGTTTGCTTGGAAATTATGCTCTTTTCCTTGTTAAAACTTGGAAGGGTGACACAGTGCCCTAGCAAGTTTATTTCACTTTAGGATGGGTTGCTACTAGGTGGATATTTGAAGAGTCATCATTTGTTCCCTCCATACTTACCACTTTCCATCTATATTCCTTCCATCTCCCCTTTCCTTTTTGGGAATTGGGATTGGCTAAACTATGAAGCATTGTACCTTACCTCATGGGAAGAAGGGGCTAAAGGCCTAGAGAGTAAAAGTAGTTGTAAAGAGTTAAAAGCCAATTTTGAAACCTTTGATACGCTTCACCCAACAATCCTCGAGAAAGCAGTGAAAATCTTCTTAGTAAAAAAGTGGACCCATAAGATGCATAAACATTCAAGGTACTAGTTGATGGATAGGAGGTCTCATCGTGAGCTGACCTACTATGACCATGGGCATGTAGCGGTATGACACCACCACCTATCTGGACATCAAACCAGGGTAGTGGGTCTTGGTGGAATAGCCAAGACAAAGGGGGACTCATCACAAGCCAACCTTCTCATTTCCATGAAGTGTTTTTGGATAACGTTGTCACCTTTGGTCATCAAGACATGACAGTGGCCCTCAACTTTTCCCTTGAAAGAAAAATATCAAAAGAAATAAAGCTAAGATTAAAAGGAAATGAATGGTCTAGGAAACAATTGCATTCATGAAAAGGTGTGGCTCGCCCTCTACAAAGGAACCCACGGGTAAGGATTTACATTTCCTTGTTATTACATGCACCCCATGCCACCTCATACACTTACATGACTTGGATTAGATCCCACTTGGGAAACACCCCAAAATTAAGGGATATTATCCCAATTGGATGCCCTGAGACCTTCTCCAAAACTAACTTGTCAAATTGCATAACATCTTTGAGAATTTTTCTGGGTTAAGGGGGGTTTGATGCACATGTTTGGGTAATTTAATTATTGGATGTAATTTAGATGCTATGATCCTTGTGACTTATGAACCCCTGGAGGGTGTACTTGTTGTTGTTTCAGGACCTTATCCGATGAATAGGTACACATGAGGGAATGATTATCTCGGACCTTCATGGGGTCTTAAAGCCCACATATGGATGTTGCAACCCAAGCCAGGGGTAAGAAGAAATTGAAGATTTGCATCAGGAAAAAGAAGGATGTTTCTTTTGGAGGCACCCTAGTAGACCTATACCTAGGGGGACCTTGTTCTTCCACATGTATGTTGGCCCTTGAGGGCCCTATACGTCACCTTCATGACCTTACATCATCTAGAGCCAGGGTTTTCATTTTGGATGAATTTATGAGCCTGGTGGCACGTGTGGGCATCATCTGAGGCTTCTGGAGGCCAAGCATCCCACATTTCTAGCTCAATGGTCCACCTATGGGCCTCAACATCACCATAGAAGGGCATGACGTCACCCTTGGAGGTGTCTTTAGATGCAAATTAATTTTAATTATGTCAAATTTGAATTTTATTGTAAAATGGCTAGGTTGGCCTTATTTTGACCTGGAAATTAATTAAAGGTCAAAATTTTGTATAAATAAACATAAAGTACTCTCATTTTTACATCATAACTCACCTCTCACAAGAGGGAGGACTGAAATTTTCTCCCTAAAGAGGTTATTGGCTGAAATTACCAAGTCAGGCTTGCTTGGAGGCTATTTGGATGCATTTTGGATCATTTCTTGGTGAAATTTTGGAAAATATAGGGTTTTTGTGCTTGATTATTCTTGGTGAAGTAAGTAAATATGCAATTTCCATTTCATGATAAATGTCTATGGTATGTTTACTTGTTCATATGTAATATTATTAAATTATTTGCTTGAAACCCTAGGAGTAAGAAACATAAGGTGCTTCTTTCTTTCTCTTTATCTTACTAGTTTTGCTTAAGAAGATCTTGTCTAGACAAACTTCTAAAGCCCTAAAGTTCTAGGACTTTAGAAGATTTGTCTAGTTCTTATTGCATTAAATATTTTTCAAGAGTCTAAGGATATGAGAAATCGCTACAGCCTAGAAGTTCATACACCCTAGTTGAACCTTATCTTTGAGGCTTGGTGCTTGAGAACTTAAGGTACTACTTCTCAAGCTTCCACCTTGTTATATTTAGACAAGTATAATAATTGTTCTCTCCAAGTTAATGTGCTGATATAATTGACTCCATAAACCCTAAAGGCACTAGTCTCTTGTCTCTCTTTTGTTGGAAGGTTGATCAAATAGTCAAATACTATTCTCTTAAGCTATTTCTAACTAAATTTAACACTAACCTAGCCTAGACAACTAATTTACTTGTTATTGTTATAAATCATTGCTACAACCATCTTAAAGCAACAAATTTTTTGCATCATCTACATTGAATTCTATCTAAACACTTCTAAAATTGCTTTGACATTTGATTATCATTCTTCCAAGTAAATGTCATATTTTCATTGTCTTTTCAAGCAATTTTGAGGCATATTTCTTGCAGTTGTTACAAAATACCTTTTGATGTTGTAAAATTTCATTTTGCTGCAATTTTATATCATCTAGAATATATTTCATTGGTATATTGTCTTATTGAATCACTGATATCATATTTTACTTAAAACTGCCATAAGTTTGCTTGTTGTCTTGTTTCGGGCAGGTACACTTCACCCATTACATTTCGCTTCATCTCTGAAGACATAAACGGAGAAAGACTTTTTAACTTGAGTGACCAGTGAGAGGGGGGTTATCGTTGCATCCTTTCTTTAGTTTCACCAACCCTTTAGGTCACTAGGGACATCTCCCTTGAGGTAGTATTACCCTACTCCTAAACAGAAAGGGGTTTCCTATTAAGTTGATAGTGATAGGTCCACCCCTTGTTACGCCAATAGTGTTTCACTTGCGTTGGGCTTTGTAAAAGTACAAATTGCATGATAACATTTTTGGCACTGTTGTCAGGGAACATTGAGTCAATATTCTTCAGCAACACTTTTTTGGTAAGCCTTTCTCTCAAGGCCTTCATCTTACGAAGCTTACATGGTGACTCCACTGAGGATTATTCCATCACTCCCTTTTTTAATCCTTAAGAGGATATCTCGTG
>JZKD02S2064650.1:38561-52104 GCA_000966675.3 Picea glauca
CACAGGAAAATATCTTATGGATATTCCTTTATATTTGTTTAGGATAATTGGAAAAATGGATGATAGAGTACATGCTAAGTCCAAGGCAGTTGATACAAGTTTTTTTCATTCAGGGCTGATTAAAATGCTTATGATGGAGGAATTAAAGAAGAAAAACATTGACTCGGATAAATCCATTGCTTCTTTACACTTTCAATTAAATGTTTCTCCTACTCCAAAATCCAAGGTACAAATCCCTCTTCAGGACGATAGTACTGCACACATAGAGACCAACAAGAAGAGGAAGAGCAAAGATATTGTTAAAAATGATGAAACAACTAAGGAACATGAAGTAGAAGGGGGATCTCATTATTCTCCACAAAGGGATATTTCACCCAAACCAACTCCAAAGTCAATAAAAACTCCATCAACTAAAGCCACATGCTCAAAAGGAAGGAGGTTACTTTTCCCTTCATCATCTATTGCATTTAAAGCTAAGGTTAGGAGACCTTTCACTAGATCATTAGCAAAGAAGAAAACTATCAAAAAATAAGACATAGTGGAAGCTCCCATCAAGAGAAAAGGTAAAGGTAAAACTATACCTATTGAGGAGCACATTGAGGTTATAGACATAACCACTCCTCCAGAGAACCCTACCTTTAAAAGGATGAACAAACAACTTAAAGAGGCTAAAACTAAAATTGCTAATTTGAAAGGAGAGGGGTTGGTTGAAAAGAAAAAAGTTGAATGATCTTATGGATATGTATCTGGAAACTATTGACAAGGCCAGGTTTGTAGAAAAAAGATTTTTGCCTCTCCATAGGCAACTTAATAATTTATACAGACAAAACAAATATTTCCAAGCTTAGATCAGAAAATTTAAATTGGAGCTGCAACCTTTTAAGGAAGAGCTAGCCAAGAGGAATTTGGATGTGTTAGCCCAGGTTGCCGCAAGGAGGAGTTCTAGACTCAGAAAGTAAAGGATGAAATGTCTTAAATAATTTCAGTTTTGGAAAATGATTGTTTTTTTCATTTTTGGAGATTTTGGTGAAATATGATGCCTATGACTAAGTCTTTCACTCATACACCAGATAATGAAGTTTTTACAAGTATCTCTTGCCTATGTATATGGTTTTTGGGTGTTTTGGAGCTCTACCTATTACATTAAGCAGCTGCAGGAAATTTCACAATGCCTAACACTGTGAACTGTTTTATGCAGTCATGCGCTGCGAACTTTGCTGCGAACTGGCTGATATAGTTGGCGCTACAGAGTATGTTGTGAACTTCTATTTTGGAGATTTCAAGAGGATCAACGATTGCTAGCTAGCTAGGGGAGTATGGGACAATTGCTTGAAGGTTAGTTTAAAGTTGGAGGGATGCCTGACAAGAGGAGGATGCGCTCAAGGGACACATCATCAAGCCTATTAAAGATGTTGGGGTATTTACCAACATTAAGCCTAGTTTTTAGCAGTTAGTTATTTTTGTTGAACAATTGTAGTCACCTTAGCTTCATGATGTGGGAATCCTATGCTAGAGGATGGGGTTCAAATTGTACAACTGTCATTTATAGCCTAGGCTATAAGAGGGGCATTAGAAGTCATTTAATAGGTTCAAAAGGTTGATGTAAGACTTTTTTGGTGATATGCAGATGTAACAGAGCCAACTCTAGATTTTATGTATAAGAATTGATGTAATTTTGTCTAATAGAAATTAGTTTTCCTTCCTACCATCTTATTTCTCTCTTACTCTGAAATTCACTATCATTGAATGCTTCAAATGATGTTTTATAGTTGTATTGCAATGGAGGTTTGATTGTGATGTTATTATAACTGTTCTTAGAGTTTAAGCTTTGATTAAAGAAGTTCTTGTGTCTAGAGATTTTCCTTCATTTGTCTACTAGTA
Source organism: Picea glauca (assembly GCA_000966675.3). NCBI lineage: Eukaryota > Viridiplantae > Streptophyta > Pinopsida > Pinales > Pinaceae > Picea > Picea glauca. Next base: position 40,443 of record JZKD02S2064650.1, read on the forward strand.
ATGCCTCATGCTAATAGTATAATTATTTCATTATTCTCACTAAAGTATTCCTTCTATCCACATTTCTCTTTAAAACCCTGATCCAAGTTAGACAAGACCTCTTTTGCTGATACATCCTATCTAGAATTTCAGTGATTTGCATTGTTGGACTGAGTTTTACCCATTTGACACTTTATCTTAAAAATTACCTTAAAAACCTATTGATGGGCACTAAGATTTCACTTTGGCAGTCAAAGTGTAACTTTCAGTGCTAACATTCTTGGCGTCGTTGTCAGGGAATGGATTGAAAACATTTCCCTGGGATTGAATGATAAAGAAATACTAATTCTGAGGGTGCACAATAATCAATACATTAAATACTGTAGTTTGCACATGGCGACTCCATTGTTTCAGTTGTGGCTCCTAAAGGCAGACACATGAGGTCTACTCCAAATTTACCTCTGACTACACCTGAAGTTGACCCAGAGAAGATCATCTAGAAAGGAAAAGATTCTCAAGAAGGATTTTCAACTGTTGTTTCAGGTACTATTTGAAATTTTCCTGATTCTACTTTTAAAACACCAGTATCTGTATCTAGTGATCCTCTTTTACGTTTTGTTGAAACTCCTAGAAATTTAAATCTTGAAGATTTACCTGTAGAATATTCCTCTTTTTCTTTCCAATTGAAAGAAGAAAGTTTTGAAAGTTTTGAAGTGCTTGCCTCACCTAATGTTGTAAGTTGGTTCAGACTTGAGAGGTTAGAGGATTTTCCTACCCCGGGTTCTCCTTCTCCTCCCTCTCTTAAACTTGTTGTGACCAAAGAAGAAGGAAATTAAGTTCCCTTGGAATTTCCACCATCCTCTTCCAAGACTCAACCTCTCCTTGTTAAAACTGAAACTTCCCCATCCTATACTCTATAGTTGTACAACATCCAAACTATAGTTGTACCAATCAAGACTCAGTCTCCTCCCAATTCTCCTAGAATTTATAATCCTCCTCTTCATAATCTAATGGTAGGTGCAAACCTTCCTAGAAATAAGATGGATGCCATAGTAGCTGCTAGGTATTCTCCTCTTGTGCTGCCTCAGCCTATAAATGCTCTCCCAGTTGGAGACTATCTTAAGTACATGCCCAAGTTTACAATAGAAGAGGACATAACTGCAGAGGAGCACCTTGCAAATTTTTATAGCTATGCTGACAATATTAATATTGAAAATGAGGATGTTTGGATGAGAGTTTTTGTACAAATCCTTGATGGTGAGGCTAGAAAATGGTTTAGGGGTTTAACTCCTGGATCAATTGCTAGAATTGAAGCTTTGTATGATGCCTTTCTGAGGAATTGGGGTTATAAGAAAGATTTCTTGTATTATATTACAGAGTTTGTGTCACTCAAGAGAAAAGAATGGGAATCGGTTTCAAATTTTTCAAGGAGATTTAACAAAATGTATAATAAAATCCCCACATAGATTAAACCTACTGAAACCTCTACCAAGATAACCTATTCCAGTGATTTTGACCCTGAATTTTTCCTCCTGTTGAGAGAAAGGAGATATACCTCATTAGCTCATATGAAAGATGCAACCTTGGAGGTAGAATCAAACATATTAGCAGTTGATAAGATAAGAGGAAAATATGATAGAGATAGGAGAAAAAATAGGGATGAAGCTTCAATCTCTGATTCTTCTAGTGTCAAACCTCAGGTAGATGAAATAAATAAGTTGGTTAAATCACTTTCTGTTGAAATGGAAAAAATGAAACTTGAGGGAAGACAAAATAACATAAACACACAATATAGTGGTAACAAAGGAAATTTCATAAGACAAAATAATGCCCCTCAGATCCTTCAAAGAGATCAGAGAAATAGGGATGACCAAAAAGTTCATACCCCTCTTTAAAATAACATGGTTGATGATGAAGTAGGAGAGGATGAAGAAACAGATCCACGAATTCATTTTTTGGGTGATACCTCCCCATCCCCTCATTTAACTCAGTGTGCATATGAAGAGTCTCTTATGGACAGTCAGTTGAATGAATTGAGTAAAGGGGAGAAAACTACTGAAAACCAAAATAAATACAACTTGAGGTAAAAAAAGAAGGATGAAAATCCTATTACATTTGATCAACCCAAGAAAACAAAAAAATATGCTAAAGTTGTGGCTTCTAGCAGCAAGGAAAAAGAGGAACAAAACCATCAAACAATGATTAAGGCCCATGTTCCAAAAATTAAGGAGATTATGAAATCTCCATCTTCCTTTAGTTTTGAGAATGAAATAAGATAAAAATTCCAATCCCATTTTTAAAACTGATTAAAAATGAAGAATTTAAAAGGTACCTTTCCAAGATGTTGCAACCTGAATCTTCCTCCAATTCCATAGACTCAGTGAACTTACAAGAATAAAAACCAACAGTCATATTGGGACCTTTGGTAGAAGATAGGGATGAATCTTCTCCTCCCTTTTACACATCATTGAATATTCATGATAAAGTTTTGCACAACTGCTTGATGGAATCAAGTGCATCTGATAACCTTATGCCTAAAACTATCATGGATGAGCTAGGTCTAGATATTACTAAAACCTATCATGACATATACTCCTTTGAATCTAGGAAAGTGAAATTCCTTTGAGTGATTAAATACATGGTTGTTACTCTGTTTCAATTTCCCATGAAGAGTGTGGTCAAGGATATTGTAGTGGCTGATGTCCCCCCTAAGTTTGGGATGCTATTGTCACGATCTTGGATTAAGATACTAGGGGGGACATTGCAGATGGATCTTTCATATGCCACTATTCTTGTGTTTGGAGGAGAGCACATAAGGCTTTATATGGAAGCACAACTAGCTTACATCATCAGTGATGAAGATAATCCTACAAACCATCCAATTTATGTAGTTGACATTGATCTGGGATCCAATATTCTAAAACTCATTGAAGCTCCTTAGTCACCCATTGAAATTAGAAAAAAACCTATTAAAACATGTGAGACAACTTCTCAAGATACCCCAGTTTGGAATATGTTTTTTGATGGGGCCTCTTCTAAAGAAAGTGCTGGTGCTGGAGTGGTTTTTATTTCCCCAGATCAAGAAATCATATCCTTGTATTATAAACTAGAGTTTGAAACCACAAATAATGTTGCAGAGTATGTGGCTCTTGTTTTGGGTTTGAGGGCTACTAAAGATATGAAGATTGAGGAGTTAGTAGTTTTCGGAGATGCTGAACTAATTGTGCATTAGGTTAAAAATTTGTATCAAGCAAAACATCCAAGATTGAGAACTTATAGAAATGAAGTTTGGGATATTATTGGCAATTTTTTCTTAGCTTTTAACATTTCTTTTGTTCCAAGGGAAAATAATGCTATGGTGGAAGTGAAGTATAGACCCTCTATACATGACGATGTCAAACATTGGAAGGTCTTTGAGGATGATCTTGAGATTAATATATTTATGGAAATAGTGGAAGAGTTTTCTTCTCTTCACATTGATCAAGATCAAGATGATATAAATATCCCTCATGCTGTTATTTTCCTCAACAAAATTGTAGACCACAAGATTGTCCAATTGTTCAATAACCATATTCCCAAAGGATTGGTCCCTTTGGAGAAATTATTTGACAGAAATGATGTGGTTGTGAAGGTTACAGGTTAAAATGAAGAAGCTGATGTGACAAAATGCAATTTAGGTACAGAGGAAAATACCAAGTATGTAAAGTTGTCTAGCAGTTTATCATAGGAACAAGGATCTGAGTATATGAAGTTATTAAAGGAGTTTGTTGATTTATTTGATTGGAAATATGAGGACCTACAAACTTATGATACAAGAATCATTGAACATAAAATTCCTTTGAAGGATGAGACCAAGCCATTTAGGAAAAAACTAAGACAGATAAATCCCATGTTGCTGCCTATTATGGAAAAGGAAGTCAAGATGCTGCTTGATGCTAAGATCATCATACCTTTAAGGTACTTTGAGTGGGTGGCCAACCTAGTCCCTGTGAGGAAAAAGAATGGTGAAATTAGACTGTGTTGATTTCAGAAATTTAAATAGAAGTTCCAAAAAAGATAATTATCCCTTGCCCAAGATGGAACATATTTTGTAGCGAGTGACTATTTCAGTAAGGATGTCCATAATTGATGGCTTCTCAAGCTACAATCAGATCTTAGTTTTACCTGAAGATAGAGAGAAAACAACTTGCACTACTCCTTGGGGCACATTTATGTATGCCAAAATTCCCTTTGGTTCAATGAATGCAGGATCAACCTTCTCACGAGCAATGGATATTGCCTTCAATGGGGAAAAGGAAAAATTTGTGGTCATCTATCTGGATGAAATTATAGTGTTCTCAAGGTCTGATAAGGAACATTATCATCATTTGAATAAGGTTTTATTGAAATGTAGAAAGTTTGGGCCGTCACTCAATCCTAAGAAGTTGTTATTCGCTATGAAAGAAGGAAAGTTGTTTGGACACATTGTCTCAGTAGGGGTAAGGATTGATCCAAGTAGAGTAGAGGCCATCAAGAATCTGTCTCTTCCTAGGTCCAAGAAGGAGATTCGGTCTTTCCTGGGTAAAATAGTTTTTTTGAGAAGATTCATCTCTAACTTTGTTGAATTGGTTAAGTTTATCACATCTATGCTTAGAAAGGGAAATGAGGTGAAATGGATTGTTGAAGCTTGGAATTATTTTGATCTAATCAAACAAGCATTGATTGAGGCACCTATTCTCATAAACCTTGATTATTCAAAGGAATTTATGATATTTTATTTTGCCTCAAATGACACATTGGTTGTTCTTCTTCTTCAGAATAACACAGATGGGATGGAGCAACCCATTTCCTTTTTTAGCAGGGCACTAAGGGATGCAGAGGTGAGGTATGATATTATGGAAAAGCAAGCTTATGCTTTGGTTAAAGCCCTTAAAACCTTCAGGGTATATATTTTTCATTCTAGGATTATTTTCTATGTCCCATCAACCTCTATGAAGGAAATACTAATCTAGCCTGACATAGATGGAAAGAGGAGTAAGTAGATTTTCAAAATTCTGGATTTTGACCTTGAAATGAAGCCTACTAAGTTGGTGAAAGGGAAAGGTTTAACTAGATTACTGCCTGAATCCAATTGCAAATCACCGGGGGTTAATTTCATGAACCTAAACTCTGAAAACCAACAAATTGATATCCCTGATAATAGCTCACATATCAGTCCAAACGTGGCATAATGCACTTGGTACAAAGACATTATTCATTTCTTGCAAAATTTGCAGCCTACTGATGGTTTTGAGAAGAACAAGGTGAGATATTTGAAACTAAAAGCAATAAGATATTGCCTCATTGATCACATACTATATTGGAAAGATCCTCTAGGGGTTCTTTTGAGATGTCTAGATCTAAAGGAGGCTCAAAATACCATAACTCATTTTCATGACATCTAGTGTGGGGGTCATCATATTTGGAGGACCACAACATATAAGATTCTCAGAGCTGGGTATTTTTTGCCTAACCTTTTTACTGATGTTTTTGTAAAGATTAGAGCCCGTGACAAATGCTAGAAATTTTTAGGAAAGAAACAACTGAAATCTTTGGCTCTGAAGCCTGTAGTTGTTTCTGGCCCTTTCCAACAATGAGGACTTGAATTGATTGGGGAAATTCATCCAAATTCAAGTGGTCAACATCGATGGATTTTGACTGCAACTGACTATTTCACCAAGTGTATAGAAGCCATTCCTACAAGGAGTGCCACACAAAAGGTAATTATTGGTTTTCTTGAAGATATTATGCCAAGGTTTAGTTGCCCAAGCAAGATTGTTACTGATAATGTTGCATCCTTCAGAGATGAACCATTAGTAATTTTTTTTGAGAAGTATGGGATTCAAATATAGTTCATTCTACCCCTTATTACTTCCAAGGTAATGGTTTAGCATAGTCTTCTAATAAGAGCCTTGTAAATATTATTAAGAAGTTACTGGAGGACAACAAGAAATCATGGGACTTAAAGCTAAAATTTTCCCTATGGGCAGATAGAGTCACTACAAAGACATCACTTGGTATTCCCCCCTTTCAACTTGTTTATGGGATTGAAGCTATTTTTCCTACTCATATTTCCTTTCTCATATAAAAGTTGCTTCATGACCAATGAGGAGAACCATATCCTATGTTCATAAGTATGCATCATCTAGTAGAAGTACAACAGACCAGGGAGCAACTCCTTGATAAAGAACAAATCCATCAACAAAAGATCAAGCAAGCTTTTGACAAGAAGGCAAAAAAAGAATATTTCCAGCTGGGAGATCTAGTGCTCAATTAGGATGCACAAAGGAAATACAAAGGAAAACATGGTAAATTTGAAGCCTTGTGGATTGGTCCTTTCAAGATTTTTGAAGTTTTTCAAAACAACACTTATGAATTTCAGAACTTGGAAGACTCTAAAATTTCTGGTGGCCCAGTTAATGGGCACTTTCTAAAGAAGTATTTTGCTTAAATCCATGACTGGATTTCCCTTCCATTGTAAATATCATTTTTTTTTGTTTCTTTTAAATAAATGACCCCATAGCCCTAGGATAAGACACTAAAATTGCTTGTTCTTGGCAGCTCATAGGGAGCATGTCATCCCTTGTGGAGCCCATGTTATCACATAGAATTGCTTGGGTCAAAAATTCTTTAGGTTTATTTTTATTTTGAGTCATTAGTGTTGTTTAATTTTTTTGGCTTTGTCTTTTTCCTATAGTCATTTTTGGGTTTTGACACAAATAAACTAAAGATTAATATTGAGGTTGGTCTATAATCCTTGGTTCATATCTTGATCATCATGATAAGTTAGACAATCCTTCATCTTTTGTATATTTTATGCCTCCACTACCACCCTGACATGTCATCTTTTCCATGATGTACTCAAAACCCTCCATTTTGTCCCTTTACCCGTTAGAATGTCAAATCATGTTTGATTTGTATGCTGCCAACTCATCAGAGAGTTTGCAATGCATCCAAAGTAAATTATAATTTCATTACCATCATTACGCTCATGAGTCTTGTCAACGAAGATCTCCTTGTTTTCAACACTTATATTTTAAAATATAGCATGAGGATTTCATCATACAATCTTCTAATTGTTTTCTCCAAGTTTTCAAATCACTTCTAGCATGCGCGATAGAAATTGCTATGAACTGGCTAGAGAAAGTGAGTTGGAGGTTAGGCCATCTGCAAACAAACTTGTTCAAGCTCAAGGATATCAATCTTCAAGTCACATCCACCATGTACTCCATGAGTATTTTTAGCTCATCTGAAGGACATGAAATGATTCATTTTGTTATTTATTCTCTTGGGCGCTACAAATTGGTGATCCACACTTTGAACTTTCCTACTTACCTTGTTAGCGTGTTTCCTAGCCCAATTGCATGATCTATGAGCCTTGTTTATAAAATCCTTAAACAAACCTTTGTTTCAGGCCACCTTCCCTATCTCGTATTCAACTGATTCTGCTTAATTTCCTAAGTGTTGTGAACCCCCTTGTTCTGGCACTGTAAACTCTGTGCATCAACTTGGCGCTGTGAATCCCCTGTCCCAAAATCTTTTCCACAGTCTGTTTCCATCAGGTTCTTAATTTTAGATTCAATTCTATCTAGTCTGAATTTAACAGTTGTCTGCTTGCGAAGTCATGGTGATTTTTTGCAAGAGGATAGTGAGATGGTGAACAAGACCTTTTTACATCAAGTTGATTCCTTATACCTTCATGATTCTATGTAGTCTTCGTTCATCTCCCTGACTGCAAGCTACCTTTTCTTATGCATGGAGGTCAAATAGGTTGATAAACATATAAATCCTTATATAGAACCAACCCTTTGAGAAACACCATCCATCAAAACCCCAGTCCTTTGTTTTTCCTGTTTTGCCTCTTGCATCATTAAAATTGGTGGTAAAAGTTTCTTCATATGACATCAATGGATACTCCACAACAAGAGAAAGCTCACAAGGGAGGGGGAACTGTGAGGAATGATTCCTATGACATGCGATTGTTTGTTGTTGAACCCCTGATCAGGGAAGTCTTCCAAAGAGTGGGATGTTTTAGTTTCTGTCAGAAAATGTAGAGGGGGCACCCTAAGGTGTCTAGGGAATTTGCTTTGAACTTTAATGGAACCAAAACCAAATTTGAGACACTATAACTTAAGGTATCTAAAGTGACCATAGCAACAACTACTGAAATACCTAATATTGGTGAAAGGTGGTTTAAATCTATGAACCTAAATGCAACCTTCTCCAAAGAATTCCTCAAACCAGAATATCAAGTAGACAATCTATCAAAAGGAGTGCCTAGGAGCCACATGATTAGAGGTTTTGATAAGATTCTAAGGGTAATCCAAGGATATTTTACCTGTGAAGGGAGATTCAACATGATTTATTAGTACCATATAAAACTTCTGCTGCACTTCACAGGAAAATATCTTATGAATCTTCCTTTCTATTTGTTTAGGAGTATTGGAAAAATGGATAACAAAGTATAGGCTAAGTCCAAGGAAATTGATACAAGTGTTTTTCATTCAGGGATGATTAAAATTCTTGTGATGAAGGAATTAAAGAAGAAAAAAATTGACTGGGAGAAATTCATTGCTTATTCACACTTTCAATTGAATGTTGCTCCTACTCCACAATCCAAGGTACAAAGACATCTTCAGGATGATAGTAATGTACACACAGAGGCTAGCAAGAAGAAGAAGAGAAAATATATTGTTAAAAATGACGAAACAACTAAGGAACATAAAGGAGAAGGGGGGTCTCATTATTCTCCACAAAGGGAGGTTTCACCCAAACCAGCTCCAAAGTCAGTAGAAACTCCATCAACTAAATCCACAGGCTCAAAAGGAAGGAGGTTACTTTTCCCTTCATCATCTGTTGCAGTTAAAGCTATGGTTAAGAGACGTTTCACTAGATCATCAACAAGGAAGGAAAGTATTGAAAAACAAGACATAGTGGAAGCTCCCATCAAGAGAAAAGGTAAAGGTAATACTATACCTATTGAGGAGCACATTGAGGTTATAGACATAACCACTCCTCTAGAGAACCCTATCTTTAAAAGGCTGAACATACAACTTAAAGAGGCCAAAACTGAAATTGCTAATTTGAAAAGAGAGGGGTTGGTTGAAAAGAAAAATTTGAATGATCTTATGGATATGTATCTGGAAACTATTGACAAGGCTAGGTTTGTAGCAAAAAGGTTTTGCCTCTCCATAGGCAACTTAAGAATTTATATAGACAAAACAAATATTTCCAAGATCAGATCAAAAAACTTAAATTGGAGCTGCAACCTTTTAGGGAAGATCTATCCAAGAGGAATTTGGATGTGTTAGCCCAGGTTGCTGCAAGGAGGAGTTCTAGAATCAGAAAGTAAAGGATGAAATGTCTTAAAGAATTTCAGTTTTGGAAAATGCTTGTTTTTTGCATTTTGGAGATTTTGGTGAAATATGATGCATATGACTAAGTCTTTCACTCATACACCAGATAATGAAGTTTTTACATGTATCTCTTGCCTCTGTAGATAGTTTTCGGGTGTTTTGGAGCTCTACATGTTACATTAAGTAGCTGTAGGAAAGTTCACAATGCCTGGCACTGTGAACTGTTTATGCAGTCAGGCACTGTGAAATTCATTGTGAACTGGCTGATATAATTGGTGCTACAAAATATGCTGTGAACTTATGTTTTGTATATTTCAAGAGGATCAACGATTTCCAGCTGACTAGAGGAGTATGTGAAATCTGCTTGAAGGTTAGTTTAAAGATGGAGGGACACCTGACAAGAAGAAGATGTGCTCAAGGGACACATCATCAAGCTTATTAACATGTTGGGGTAGTTACCAACATTAAGCTTGGTTTTTAGCAGTCAGTTATTTTGTTGAACAATTGTAATCACCTTAGCTTGATGATGTGGGAGTCCTATGCTAGAGGATGGGGTTCAAATTGTACAATTGCCATTTATAGCCTAGGCTATAAGATGGGCATTAGAAGTCATTGTAAACGTTTGGATGGTTGATGTAAGACTCTTTTGGTGATATACAAATGTAACAGAGCCAACTATGGATTTTATGTATCAGACTTGATGTACTTTTGTCTAATAGAAATCAATTTTCCTTCCTACAATCTTGTTTCTCTATTAATCTAAAATTCATTGTCATTGAATGCTTCAAATGTTGTTTTATAGTTGTATTGCAATGGAGGTTTTATTGTGATGTTTTTATAACTGTTATCAGAGTTTAATCTTTGATTAAAGAGGTTCTTGTGTCTAAATCTTTTCCTTCATTTGTCTACTAGTAATGCCTGATGCTAATGGTATACTTATTTCATTTTTCTCACTAAAGTCTTCCTTCTATCCACATTACTCTTTAAAACCATGATCCAAGTTAGACAAGACCTCTTTTGTTGATATATCCTATCTAGAATTTTTTGTGATTTACATTGCCCGGCCGAGTTTTACCCATTTGACACTTTATCTTAAAAATTACCTTACAAACCTATTGATGGGTACTGAGCTTTCACTTTATCAGTCAAAGTGTAACTTTTAGTTCTAACAAAAGGATTAAAATACAACATGTTCAAGTGATTCAAAAATCAGAGTGATACATACCATGATACCCAGACTCATTACCCCATGGAGCAAGACTCATGGTTACTTCAGAACTAGGCTGGTGTGATGGATACTGTTGTTGGTGATATGTGGACTGCACTGAAGAAAAGAGGGGCCCTCTGGGGCCATGCTTAAGTCATCTGGCTCTCGGTACTCCATGTATAATACCTGTGAGCCTCGAGACATGATATCCTTAGTTATCCCTAGGCTAGGGGATAACACAAGGCTTTCAACATATCATTTAATCATGTGTGTAGTTTCCATTACTTAATAGTACTTATTATGCGCCATACTCTGTGTGCGGCATTCCTTTACTTTAAGTTCATTCAATTGCCAATTACTTCATTGCAATACATTGTAGCAACATATATGGATAAATCATCCAACATATTAATCATTTATCATCATTGCATCATAACATTAAACATCATAAAATGAAAACCCATCACAACACATAGGTTTAATGTGGTTCACCCAACTTGGGCTACGTCCACAATGACTGGATTCTTTTATTAGTCATTGATAATTCTCTTACAATTGTGCACTACACTACAAAATATGCAATAGTAACATTACCCAAACCTGCCTAGTCATTCTTTTGTAGTGAGAGATTCCCTTCTCAGTCATAATATTCGAACACTTTGCCAAAACCTCAATTCTCTCCTCATTCATCCATTATTCACACATTTCAAACCTCTCTCTATGTTGTTTTTCTACCCAAAATCCCATTACATATTTATACAAAAAGTAGGGCTAATCTCGTTACCAAATGGACAAAATTTCCCCAAAATCCTAACGGTATATAATTGTTTTCTACATTTTTCACACTACTCCATCGTGCATCCTTTTGTTGCATGCTTTGACTCCTTAAAGTCCACCCCGTCACGTGCTCTGTTCCATATTTTAATTTGCCTTTTATTCTTTGACTTATTCTGGTGCAGATCCCAAAAATTATCCAAAATTCCTATCCAACAATGGGCAGCCACCTATTTCCACATGGATCATAGCTGGAATTTCAAGGATCCCTAACCCTTCACCTTACCCTAAGATTGTTTCTCCTTTCTGTCTTTTTTTTTTTTTTTTT
>JZKD02S2064661.1:0-12036 GCA_000966675.3 Picea glauca
CTTGATTATATCCATAAAATCCATCTAGCATAGACATTAATGCAAAACCAATGACTTGCTGCAATAACATCTCCATGTTTGGAAGTGGGTAGTTATTTTTAATACTTGCTCGATTTATGTCTCGAAAATCCACACAAAGAAAAATCTCTCCATTCTTTTTTTTTACTACCATAGGATTTGAAATCCATTCCAAATGTCTGATAAAAAAAACTATACCATCTCTTTTCAATTTTTCTAATTCCATTTTTACCAAGGAATTCAATTTTGGATTTATCATTCTTAATTTTCGCTTAAAAGGTTTTGACCCCTCTTTGTTACACACCTAAATGTCACACTCATGTGTCTCATCTTTCCCACACCCTAAGTTTCAGAAGTATCGTAAAGTGTCGTGTGCACCTTACTAAGTGTCACATGCACTTTATCAAGTGTCATATGCACCTTACTAAGTGTTGCATGCATTTTATTGAGTGTCGTACATGTTGACACCATGACTAAAAATTGGTTTTGTTCTGTAAGACATGGTGAATGAGAAAACACTGAGAAAATGTCAAATCCTAACCACTTTCCCTAATTTTTGAGCCTTGTTTGACCACTAATTTCCCCCTTCCCATGTATAGGGAGTGCTAATGATCCCTAATGAACTATCTAGTAGTGTTACTAATGTTGTGTGACCAGTATTGGTTGAGCGTTAGTCTTGATAAGGTCAATCCACCTTTTTCTATGGGAAAATCATGGGACACTTTTGCATGGTTATGGTCAAAGTATGACTCATCCACTTGAGTCATCCACATTCCCTCCATTTTGGGTACTAAATTATAACCTAAGGAGTAAAGATCTCAACCATTCCCTTGAAATGTTATGGTGGTTAAAAAATCTCAAGTTTTATATAAACAAGGTCATTCATGGGTTAAATGGGGTGGGGAATCCAATTGAAGCATCATCATTTTGATCTCAAGACATTCATGCAAGGGCTAGACTGGGGAGCTTGGAGAAGATTTTTGCAACATCAAGCGTGATTTATAAGTGCCTTTTTTATTGTATTTCCATTAATATCAACTTGGTCTATTACTTCCACTATGTTGTTCATGATAGTGTCTATGCTTAAGTCAAATTGAGTATAGATAGATTTAGTTCTTACCTAACAATATCTAGTAGAAGTAGAAAGGTTTGACTACTTTCTGTCTTGCAAGTCTCTTTGATCTCTGAAGGAATTGGACTAGCGAGGTAAGAGGATGGAGCAACAAGGACAAACTTAGGGAAACAAGTAAGTCTCCCTTCTTGTATATATAGGTTAATGAACTAGATCTATAAGTAAAGTAGAAACCATGTGTTTCATGTCTGTCTTAGATCATAGATTGATGTAAGGAGAGTTAAACCTATCCATAGGGCAAATTTCGCACAACAAAAAAATGGCGACTCCACTAGGGAACGACTTTGGCTAGTCTTCCCTGTTGGTTCTGGAGCCTGACTATCTTCCTTATTCAAAGGTCTTTGTTTTCAGCTGTGTTTATACCCCATGAATACTTTCACTACGGAAGAATGTACACACCTCCACGCGGGGGAGTGAAAAGGGGGGTTACCCCCTCTACGGGGTCCGGGGGAAAACGGGGGTTCGGGCGCGAAGTCCCTGAATGAAAAATTACCTTGTAAATGTATATTGTAATTTCATTGTAAGTCTGGACCGTTTATTATAAGGTTGCAGATATGACAGTAGAAGTTATATTAGGGTTTGTTTCCCTAGAAGGCAATCCTGTTTTATGAGGGAAATGTATTGTGGCTATGCATCATTATGAATATTGTATTTTGAGAGAGGAGACTATGAGAGAAAAGAAGAGGAAGTTATAGTGGGTGTGTTGTAGGTTGTATCCCTTCGTTTGCTGGATAATAATAAAGGAAGGACCTGGCAATTTTTCTGGTGGACGTAGCCCACACTAGGTGAACCATGTATATCTCCGTCTCTATTGTATTGTGTATCTTCTATGTTTTAATTTTGCATTTATTATATTTTATTGCTATGTGGTCCTATTTTTATAAAAATTGGTATCAGAGAAAAATTTAACTCACAGGAAAAGAGGGTTCCTAGTTCGAGTGGGAGCATTGGTGAAAGATGGAAAGTTTAGGGTTGATAAATTTATCAGCCAAAACTACCAGTGATGGAAGATGCAGATGGAATATTATTTATATCAGAAACATCTATTCCTACCATTGGTTGTAATAGAAAAAAAAGTGATGGCCATGAAGGACGAAGAATGGGAGGTTCTTGACAAAAAGGCGCTAAGAACAATATGGCTGAGCCTGACAGCATTGATGGCTTTCAATATTTTGAAAGAAAAGACAACGAAGGAGCTAATGGATGCATTGGCTAAACTGTATCAAAAACCCTCTGCGTCCAAAAATGTATTTCTAATGAAGACATTATTTAATATGAAGATGTCAGAAGGTGGGTCTGTTCCAGATCATTTAAATGAGTTTAATACGGTTACTAATTAACTAATTTCTATAAAAGTGGACTTTGATGACGAGGTCAAGGCTCTTCTAATCTTGTGCTCATTGCCATAAAGATGGAACGACTTGGTCATGGTTGTAGGTAAATCTGTCTCTGGTTCAAATACTTTAAAATTTGATGATGTTTTTGGTGTTATCCTTAGCAAGGAAATGCAACAGAGAAGCACAGGTGAGACATTAGGTAATGCGTTGAACATGGAGAACATGGGAAGACAAAAGGATAGAAGAAAGCGCTCAAGGATCCATGGAAATTCTAGGAAGGGAAGATCCAAATCTAGATTTGGAAAGATAGAATGCTGGAATTGTGGGAAGAAAGGACATCTGAAGAAATAATGCAGAGCTCCAAAGAATCAAAGAGATGGGCTACATGAGAAAAATCAGGAAGAAAATGTAATAGGTGATGTGTTATAAGATGCTTTGATTCTTTCTGTAGATAATATTTATGAGTCTTGGGTAGTATATTCAGGGGCTTTATTTCATGCCACGGCCCATAGGAAACATTTTCTAGATTATGTTCAAGGTGAACATTCATTTGGGTGATGATGCACCATGCGAAATTGTTGGAATGGGAAAGATAAAAATAAAGAAAAGCAATGGAAACCAATTGTTGTTGAAAGAGGTAAGACATGTTCCATATATAATGAAAAATCCAATTTCAACAGGGCAATTGGAAAGTGAAGGTTTTATATCCATATTTACAGATAAGGTGTGGAAGGTCACCAAAGGATCATTGGTGATGGCAAAAGGAGATAAGGTAGGTACATCGTATTTATGTACCGATAATACTGACTCTTCTATATCTTTAGATTCTTTAGGAGTGGATACAACATTGTGGCATCATAGGCTTGGACACATGAGTGAGAAGGGGATGCATATACTTCACAAAATATATATGTTTCCAGATATTAAACAAATTGATTTGGATTTATGTGAGAATTGTGTTTATGAAAAAAAACATAAGAAAGTCATATTTCTTAGAGTCGGAAAAGAAAAGAAGAGTGAAAGATTAGAGCTTGTGCATATAAATGTATGGGGACCAACTCAGGTATCATCTCTTGGTGGCTCTCCTTATTATGTTACTTTTATTAATGATGCAACTATAAAAACTTGGGTTTATTGCATTCGACAAAAATCTGATGTTTTTGATACTTTTAAGAAATGGAAAGCTTTGGTTGAGAATGAGACAGGAAAAAGGTTGAAGTATCTCAGATTAGAAAATGGAGGTGAATATTGCAGGAAGGAGTTTGACGATTACTTTTCATACCACGGGATTCATAGAAAGAAGACAGTTCAAGGAACACCACAATAAAATGGTGTGTTAGAAAGGATGAACAGGACAATCATGGAGCGCGCAAGGAGTATGAGATTGCATGCTGGTTTTCCCTTACAATTCTAGGTAGATGTTGTAAGTATTGTTGTTTACTTAATAAACATAGGACCTTAAAGATCTTTGGAAGGTAGAATTCTAGAGGAGGCATGGACAGGTTAAAAGGTAAACTAATTTTTTTTAAAGACTTTTGGTTGTGAATCATTTTTCCATATTGATAAAGAAAATAGAACAAATCTTTAGGCAAAATCCAACAAGTGTACCTTTATTGGATATGGTGTTAATCATTATGGTTATCGCTTATGGGATTATGAAAATAACAATATCATTAGGAGTAGAGATGTCATATTCAATGAGAAGGTCATGTACAAAGATCAGTTGCAGGGAAAGGAACAGAAAAAAGAAAAAATAGAATACACAGTGCTTGATGAGATCACTGGAAAAGAAAYTTCAAAGGAACCAGACAATCAAAATGTACAACAACAGAAGMAAAAGGTACCTCAAACTCCTACAAGTTTTTTTAGAAGATATACCAGGTTAAGTAGRCCCCCTRAACGATACTCTCCTTCATTGTATTATTTATTGTTGATGGATTCTGGTGAACCATAATGTTATGAATAGGCAAKGTAGGTAGAAACTAAAAAGAAATGGRAGCAAGGCATGAAAGAGGAAATGGATTCCTTGGTAAATAACTAGACTTGGGACTTGGTTYAGTTTTCTGCAAGAAAAAGATCACTGCAGAATAAATGGGTTTACAAKTTGAAGGAAGAAGATGGAGGACAAAAGCGGTAGAAGGCTAGACTTGTAGTAAAGGTGTTTGCACAAAARAAAGGTATAGATTTTGATGAAATATTTTCTYTTGTTGCTAAAATGACTTCAATTCGGACCATTTTAAGTCTTGTGGAAGTAGAAGATTTGCATTTTGAAAAGTTAGATGTAAAAACAACTTTTCTCCATGGGGATTTGGAGGAAGAGATTTRTATGCAGYAACCATAGGGGTATGAGGTCAAAGGGAAGGAGAATTTGGTATGCATGTTGAAGAAGAKCTTGTATGGMCTAAAGMAASATCCAAGGCAGTGGTATTTTAAGTTTGACAGGTTTATGATAGAAYAAGGTTATAGTAGATGTCATTCGAATCACTTTGYTTATTTTAAAAGGATAGAAAATGGAAGCAATATTATATTGCTATTGTGTGTAGATGACATGCTTGTTGCAGGGTYTAATATGCARGATATAAATGTGCTCAAGAAGAAATTRGCTAATTCATTTGCGATGAAGGATTTGGTTGCTGCAAAAAAATCATTGGTATGAGAATAACAAGAGAYAGGAAAAATTSCAAATTGGCATTGTCTCAGAGTGAGTACATAGAGAAGGCGTTGGAGAGGTTTAGAATGAAGAMTGCAAAACCAGTTAGTGCATCTTTGGCCAGCCATTTCAAATTAACTAAGAAAATGTGTCCCAAGACAAAGGAGGAGATGTAATACATGTCCAAGGTCCCTTATCCATYARCWGTTGGCAGCTTGATGTATGCGATGGTTTGCACAAGACCAGATATTGCACATGCAGTGGGAGTTGTGAGAATGTATATGAACAATGTAGGTAAAGAACATTGGGAGGCATTAAAGTGGTTTCTCAAGTATTTGAAAGGTACTACTACTCATGCATCATTTTTTGGAGGTTCAAACATTGTTCTACAGGGATATGTTGATTTAGATATGGAAGGTGATAAAGATAGCAGGAGGAGCACCACAGGGTATGTTTTTACTATAGGTGGAACAACAGTAAGTTGGATTTCGAAACTAAAAAGGTTGTTTCACTTTAAACAACAGAGGTAGAGTATGTTGTTGCTACAGAGGCTAGTAAAGAAATTATTTTGTTACATAGGTTTATGAAGGAATTGGGAAATAAGGAGGAGAATAACAGGTTGTACTCTCACATTGAGAGTGCCATTCATCTTGCAAAAAAATCAGCCTTCCATTCTAAGACTAAGAATATACATCTCAGGTACCATTTCATATGATCTGTCTTGGAAGATGGACATTTGAAGTTGGAAAAGATACACACTAGCTAAAATCCTGCAAACATGTTAACAAAGGGAGTAACCAGGGAGAAATGAAGTTCCTACTTAGTTTCAGTTGGTATTTAAAAATGAATATGAAGATGAGAAATTTACCAATTCCAAGAAGGATCATATTCTAGCATATACAATAGCGGTGGATTTGTTGAGATTAGTCTCCAAGTGGGAGATTGTTGGTTGTGGAGCCTGATTATCTTCCTGATTCATAGGTATTTGTTTTCAGCCGATTTTATACACCATGAAGACTTTACACTCCGGAAGAATGTACACTCCTCCACGTGGGGGTGTGCAGAGGGGGGTTACCCACTCTGCGGGGTCCAAGGACAAGCAGGCCCTCGAAGGGAAAATTTCCTTGTAAATGTATATTGTAATTTCATTGTAAATCTAAACTGTTCATTATAAGGTCGCATATCTGACGATAGAAGTTATGTTATGGTTTTTTTCCCTCGAAGGAAATCCTCTTTTATGAGGGAAATTTATTGCGGCTATGCATCATTGCAAATATTGTATTCTGAGAGAGGAGACTGTGAGAGTAAAGAAGAGGAAAATACAACGGGTGTGTTGTAGGTTGTATCCCTTCATTTGCTGGATAATAATTAAGGAAGGACCTGGTAATTTCTCTGGTGGACGTATCCCACACTGGGTGAACCATGTATAGCCATGTCTCTATTGTATTGTGTATCTTCTATGTTTTATTTCTGCATTTATTTTATTTTATTGCTCCGCGATCTTGTTTTTCTAACATTCCCTTGGTTCGTCTAGTCCTTGTTGAGTCTTTTTTGTGCTTTGATCTTATTTGATGCTTGATTTTTGACTTTTCCTATTATGTCTGCTTCATTAATAAGTTTACAATGTCATTTACCTACGCTCTGCTAATTATGGGCAATCCTTGTGTCTTTTTCAACATTTCCAAGCATCAACGCTCCCCTAGAGTGATTTATAGAGCGTTAACGCTCCTCCCTAGTGGTTTAAAGAGTGTTACTAATGCTCCCTACTAGGCTTCTGAGGATCATTGACCCCTTATCAACTCTTTGTCTCCCTTTTTACATGAGCTTTGATCTCCTATTTTGCCTGGTTTCAAGAGTTTTTCCCTATTTTTCTCCGTTCTATAACTGGAGGCTTTGTACTAGAGTCCTTAGGGTTTGTTTTTGACTTTGTTTGTCTAAGGGATTAGCCTTTAACACTTATTTTACCTCCATTGAGTTTTCAAATTCTTTAATTTGCAAAATTGTATGAATTCCTTGGGCTAATAAGATCCCTTGGTTGAGCCTACCTTCCAGTAGTCTGATCTTCATCCCGAAATTCTTCATACTTTTGATTAACTTGATTGTTTTTTAAGTTTTTGTTAAGTTGAAATTTCAAAGGTTGCTTTGTTTTAAGTTTATTTGTTGCCTTCATTAGAAATATTTGGTTTTTTGAATGCTTGAGACTATATGTTTTACTGCAACCCAGCCTGAATCTATGATTTTTGTTGCTCGGTTTCTAGGATTTCAAGGAGTGATTGTCTTCTTTCCCTTTTACATTATTTGGGTTCTTGTTTGAATAATTCTTTGAGTACTTGTCAACATTTTGAGTGGACGTTTTGTTTGATCTTTTTTCTTCATATTCCTTTGTATATACAATGGATTATTTCATTAAAAGTATGAAAGTAGAAAGAACTTGTATTTATTTGAGTTCAACGCATATACAATCAAACAAAAAGAAATTCTGAAATCTATTTTTTGGGTGGTGCATTTTTTAGCTTGCATTTTAAAGCAAAAAATTGCATGGTTTTTGGCATTTTTGAGCTTTCATTCTTAAAAACAATTCCCCCTCATGGTCAAGGGAGTGGGCGGGAATGAATTGTGTATCCTACAACTTCTTTGACTCATATATTAGAAACCTTTTGCATTCAAATATTAGTTCATGTTTCTTGCATTGAATGTTACACTTCCTTCTTTTGTTGAAACCTCTTTCTCCTTTCTATATATAGCCTTCATCGAAAGTTAAAAATTGCTTTGCATTTATATTTTATTTTGAAGTATTTTTTATCTGCACCAGCCATCAATGCAGATGGGCAAGTTGTCTGAGTAGGCAAGGTTGCCTTGGAATTCTTTGGCTTGAAATGTATCTCTCGGTGCACCAAGGGACCATATCATTTTTTTCTCCTGGGCAGAGGGAGATGAGTAGTAAGAATATTCCCTAGAATATTGGAACCTCCAGCCATCATTCCTCAAGGTGTTTACTGTATCTGGATAGAACTGTTGTGGAACTACTGCCATAAGCTAACGAGAATTTCTGTATACTCCAAATGATGTTTGAAATGAAAATTGGGGAGGGATAATATATCCCTCTGCAAATCTTGGTTTAATGTGTATCCATGGAAGATCTCCTCGAGCCTTTCATTGATCAATGACAATCTTCAGGATTCATGCACAATACATTGTTACCATTAAATCTTACTAATTGCATATTTAGAAAAAAGTGTGAATGTGGCGGTGACGACGAAGAGAGATTAAGAATTAGAGATTCTGTAAAGGCACCAACCGGTCGATGCACGAAAGAGATTGCATCATGTTTGAAATGAATACTTGAAAAGGAGAACACTCTTTTTCTGCAAATCCTGGTTTAATTCGTATTAATGAAAAATCTTCTCTGTCCTTCCAGACATTAATGACAATCTTAATGGTTTCTACATGATGAACTACTACCATTAAATCTTAATAATGGAATATCTAGAAAGAAGCACGAAGGTAGCACGGATGGCAAAGACTGACTAATCAGTTTACATTAAGTCTACCCGCCAACCTGCTAAACAGATTCCAAGAAATGGCCAAGTATGGAAAGTGGTCAGGCAGGCTTCAAAAATAGGCTCACAAGATATACCCAGGAGACACGAGGGGCCRATGGGMAAATTGTATGWMACAATGACAAATTTCGTCCATCAATTTGTATATTGCGGAATTTCGGGTGTTTTTTGTACATAGCAGAACAGTGGAAGCRCAATGTTGAGTAAGACTGGCCAGGAACCGATGATGGTAATAGTGGCCAAGTATGCAATGGACAATAGGTTGGYTRAACTCATGATATAAAAGCATTTGACATACTCAGAACAGGYAATATTGACGGGCTTGAAAACAGGGCCACAAGMTCTACTCARGAAACGCGAGGGCTCGATGGTCAAACTGTATCTACTCCAACTGTTGAATGCAATATGTGTAACACGGAACATGAGACAAYGACAGATTTCGAGGCTCAGTTTGTATATTGYGGAACTTTGGATGATGTATATAAAGGTAGGAGACATTCAGAAAAAKSACACATTCRGAAAAAGGACCAAGTAAACAGAAAGCGAAAGTAAACAAGATAAAGGGGAATTTGTTTGCTAATTTGTAGATTGCAGAATTTTGGGTGTTGYTTGCAGGCAACGAAACAATGGAAAYACAATGTTGAACCCGMCTATCCGGGAACCMGGGATTTAAAAAGTTTGTTCAAAATAAAACAGGGAAGTGGTCCGTCAAGCTGGCGATATAAAAGTAACAGTGGAAATCARAAGATGTGAATCTWCCAACTCCCGCACCTATACATTTTTCAAAAAACTAGTAAGTAACTACAAAGGGAAAGCAGTGGGAAAAAAGAAAGGGGATGGCAATTTTTGGAAGAGAGAATTGTTGTAAGAAAKCCCCATTGATCGTYTTAATAGTAACTATGAAGTTCATTAAACATGTGAACAGGTTCTTCAATCAAGGATTAGATACARCGAGCCATGCTTATASTTTCCAGGATCTGTTTGTATAAGAAAAGCATAAAAAAGCTACAAGAAAATCAATTTTGGGATGTTTAAGTAAAGTCATTGTACTGTCATCTTCACCRCAATTATAACAATGACGAATCTAAATTTTAATGTCCTCTCGTTGATATGATAGTTCCATTGGACTTCACATAGTATATATTCTTTTATTTCAAATTATTCCACGAAATTGTTTTCCTAAGTTCATCGATCAAGGAAAAGTGCTAAAAATGAGATAAAGGGGAATTTGTTTGCTAATTTGCATATCGCGGAAGTCTGGGTGTTGTTTGCAGGCACTAGAACAATAGAAACACAATTTGAACCTGCCTATCCAGGAACCCGCAATCCAAAAATTTTTTTCAATATCAAACGGGGAAGCGATCGTTCGGGCTGGTGATATAAAAGTAAGTGGAAATCTGAAGACATGAGTCCGCCAACTCCCGCACCTAGACATTTTCCGAAAAATGAGTAAGTAACCAGAAATGGAAAGAAGAGGGAAAAAATAAATGGGATGGCAATTTTTTGGAAGCAGGAATAGGTGTAAGAAAGCCCCATCGATGGTCTTAACAGTAACTATGAAGTGCTTAAACATGTGAACGGGTTCTTCAATCAAGGAATATATACAACGATCCATGATTATAGTTTCCGAGATCTTTTTGTATAAGAGAAGCATCGAAAAGCCACAAGAAAATGATTTTGGGATGTTTAAGTAAAGTTATTCTACTGTCATCTTTACCGCAAGTATAACGACGAATTTGAATTTTAATGTCCTCTTGTTGATATTAAAGTTCCATTAGACTTCGCATAGTATATATTATTTTATTTAAAATTATTCTAGGAAATTAAATTTTCTAAGTTCATCGATCAAGGAAAAGTGCTAAAAACGAGATAAAGGGGAATTTGTTTGCTAATTTGTAGATCGTGGAAGTCTGGGTGTTATTTTCAGGTGGCAGAACAATGGAAACACAATTTTGAACCCGCCTATCCAGGAACCCGCGATCCCATTTTTTTTTTCAATATGTCTTAACAATAACTATGAAGTGCATTAAACATGTGAACAGGTTCTTCAATAAAGGAATATATACAGCGAGACATGCTTATAGTTTCTAGGATCTGTTTGTATAAGAGAAGCATCGAAAAGATACAAGAAAAACAATTTTGGGATGTGTAAGTAAAGTTATTGTATAGTCAGCTTCACCGCAAGTATAACAACAACGAATTTGAATTTTAATGTCTTCAAATTTAGATTTTAAAGTCTTCTCGTTGATATGATAGTTCCATTGGACTTCGCATAATATATATTCTTTTATTTCAAATTATTCCGGGAGGTTAATTTTGCTAAGTTCATCGATCAAGGAAAAGTGTTAAAATGGGCCACATATCGCATTTGCGTCACAAAGCTTATATTAAAGGGAAAAACATGCCATCTATAGTCTTTAAGATCATAGAAAAACTATGAAGATCCTGAATGTATTATTAATTTTCCAGAATGAAGCATACAACCAAGAACCAAGCAAACACCAAATGTATTGAAAGTAGAAGCAGAAGGCAACACATGAACACAGAAGGCATCAAGCAATATCCCACAAGGTTCCATAGAGCAGTACACATTGACCTTTGCATTAAACAATTTGATATATAGAAAGTGCTAAAATGAGCTAAAACAATTTGATCAAGGAAAAGTGCTAAAATGAGCCACATATTACATCTGCATCATAGAGCTTATATTAAATGGAAAAGCATGTTCTCTATAGTCTTTAAGATCATAGAAAAACTGCGAAGATCCTGAATGTATTATTAATTTTCCATAATGAAGCATACAACCAAGAACCAAGTAAACACCAAATGTATTGAAAGTTGAGGCAAAAGGCAACGCATGAACACAAAAGGCGTCAAGAAATATCCAACAAGGTTCCATAGAGCAGCGCGCATCGACCTTTGCATCAAACAATTTGATATATATGTTCCCACGAGAAAATAAATGAGGCCATGGGATATGAACCAAAGTCTTTCAAACACAAGACAACACAAAACAAGTGGAGCTTCGCCACTATACGCTAGCTATAAGAAGACCTCAAAATGGGGAAAAAGAAACGGGAATTTGGTCAAGTATAGAAGAGGGAAAATAAGGTCCAATATATTTAAATCAGCAATAGATATTCCATTTCCTAGAAAGATCTTTTTTGTATGTTGTTGGCAAGATGTAAACTCCGAGGAACTCGAGTTCGACGAACATCCATCTGGGAGTTGAAGAAGTTTTACAGACACACATGAGATATTTTCGTTTCCTGCCAAAGCTTGATATGTTTTTTTGTTTGTTTTTTTTTAATTTAATTTAATTTTATTTTTATTTTTATT
>JZKD02S2064661.1:22079-67897 GCA_000966675.3 Picea glauca
GCAATAAAATAAAATAAATGCAGAAATAAAACATAGAAGATACACAATACAATAGAGACATGGCTATACATGGTTCACCCAGTGTGGGATACGTCCACCAGAGAAATTACCAGGTCCTTCCTTAATTATTATCCAGCAAATGAAGGGATACAACCTACAACACACCCGTTGTATTTTCCTCTTCTTTACTCTCACAGTCTCCTCTCTCAGAATACAATATTTGCAATGATGCATAGCCGCAATAAATTTCCCTCATAAAAGAGGATTTCCTTCGAGGGAAAAAAACCATAACATAACTTCTATCGTCAGATATGCGACCTTATAATGAACAGTTTAGATTTACAATGAAATTACAATATACATTTACAAGGAAATTTTCCCTTCGAGGGCCTGCTTGTCCTTGGACCCCGCAGAGTGGGTAACCCCCCTCTGCACACCCCCACGTGGAGGAGTGTACATTCTTCCGGAGTGTAAAGTCTTCATGGTGTATAAAATCGGCTGAAAACAAATACCTATGAATCAGGAAGATAATCAGGCTCCACAACCAACAATCTCCCACTTGGAGACTAATCTCAACAAATCCACCGCTATTGTATATGCTAGAATATGATCCTTCTTGGAATTGGTAAATTTCTCATCTTCATATTCATTTTTAAATACCAACTGAAACTAAGTAGGAACTTCATTTCTCCCTGGTTACTCCCTTTGTTAACATGTTTGCAGGATTTTAGCTAGTGTGTATCTTTTCCAACTTCAAATGTCCATCTTCCAAGACAGATCATATGAAATGGTACCTGAGATGTATATTCTTAGTCTTAGAATGGAAGGCTGATTTTTTTGCAAGATGAATGGCACTCTCAATGTGAGAGTACAACCTGTTATTCTCCTCCTTATTTCCCAATTCCTTCATAAACCTATGTAACAAAATAATTTCTTTACTAGCCTCTGTAGCAACAACATACTCTACCTCTGTTGTTTAAAGTGAAACAACCTTTTTAGTTTCGAAATCCAACTTACTGTTGTTCCACCTATAGTAAAAACATACCCTGTGGTGCTCCTCCTGCTATCTTTATCACCTTCCATATCTAAATCAACATATCCCTGTAGAACAATGTTTGAACCTCCAAAAAATGATGCATGAGTAGTAGTACCTTTCAAATACTTGAGAAACCACTTTAATGCCTCCCAATGTTCTTTACCTACATTGTTCATATACATTCTCACAACTCCCACTGCATGTGCAATATCTGGTCTTGTGCAAACCATCGCATACATCAAGCTGCCAACTGTTGATGGATAAGGGACCTTGGACATGTATTACATCTCCTCCTTTGTCTTGGGACACATTTTCTTAGTTAATTTGAAATGGCTGGCCAAAGATGCACTAACTGGTTTTGCATTCTTCATTCTAAACCTCTCCAACGCCTTCTCTATGTACTCACTCTGAGACAATGCCAATTTGGAATTTTTCCTGTCTCTTGTTATTCTCATACCAATGATTTTTTTGCAGCAACCAAATCCTTCATCGCAAATGAATTAGCCAATTTCTTCTTGAGCACATTTATATCTTGCATATTAAACCCTGCAACAAGCATGTCATCTACACACAATAGCAATATAATATTGCTTCCATTTTCTATCCTTTTAAAATAAGCAAAGTGATTCGAATGACATCTACTATAACCTTGTTCTATCATAAACCTGTCAAACTTAAAATACCACTGCCTTGGATCTTGCTTTAGGCCATACAAGATCTTCTTCAACATGCATACCAAATTCTCCTTCCCTTTGACCTCATACCCTATGGTTACTGCATATAAATCTCTTCCTCCAAATCCCCATGGAGAAAAGTTGTTTTTACATCTAACTTTTCAAAATGCAAATCTTCTACTTCCACAAGACTTAAAATGGTCCGAATTGAAGTCATTTTAGCAACAAAAGAAAATATTTCATCAAAATCTATACCTTTCTTTTGTGCAAACACCTTTACTACAAGTCTAGCCTTCTACCGCTTTTGTCCTCCATCTTCTTCCTTCAAATTGTAAACCCATTTATTCTGCAGTGATCTTTTTCTTGCAGAAAACTGAACCAAGTCCCAAGTCTAGTTATTTACCAAGGAATCCATTTCCTCTTTCATGCCTTGCTCCCATTTCTTTTTAGTTTCTACCTACCTTGCCTATTCATAACATTATGGTTCACCAGAATCCATCAACAATAAATAATACAATGAAGGAGAGTATCGTTTAGGGGGCCTACTTAACCTGGTATATCTTCTAAAAAAACTTGTAGGAGTTTGAGGTACCTTTTGCTTCTGTTGTACATTTTGATTGTCTGGTTCCTTTGAAATTTCTTTTCCAGTGATCTCATCAAGCACTGTGTATTCTATTTTTTCTTTTTTCTGTTCCTTTCCCTGCAACTGATCTTTGTACATGACCTTCTCATTGAATATGACATCTCTACTCCTAATGATATTGTTATTTTCATAATCCCATAAGCGATAACCATAATGATTAACACCATATCCAATAAAGGTACACTTGTTGGATTTTGCCTAAAGATTTGTTCTATTTTCTTTATCAATATGGAAAAATGATTCACAACCAAAAGTCTTTAAAAAAAATTAGTTTACCTTTTAACCTGTCCATGCCTCCTCTAGAATTCTACCTTCCAAAGATCTTTAAGGTCCTATGTTTATTAAGTAAACAACAATACTTACAACATCTACCTAGAATTGTAAGGGAAAACCAGCATGCAATCTCATACTCCTTGCGCGCTCCATGATTGTCCTGTTCATCCTTTCTAACACACCATTTTATTGTGGTGTTCCTTGAACTGTCTTCTTTCTATGAATCCCGTGGTATGAAAAGTAATCGTCAAACTCCTTCCTGCAATATTCACCTCCATTTTCTAATCTGAGATACTTCAACCTTTTTCCTGTCTCATTCTCAACCAAAGCTTTCCATTTCTTAAAAGTATCAAAAACATCAGATTTTTGTCGAATGCAATAAACCCAAGTTTTTATAGTTGCATCATTAATAAAAGTAACATAATAAGGAGAGCCACCAAGAGATGATACCTGAGTTGGTCCCCATACATTTATATGCACAAGCTCTAATCTTTCACTCTTCTTTTCTTTTCCGACTCTAAGAAATATGACTTTCTTATGTTTTTTTTCATAAACACAATTCTCACATAAATCCAAATCAATTTGTTTAATATCTGGAAACATATATATTTTGTGAAGTATATGCATCCCCTTCTCACTCATGTGTCCAAGCCTATGATGCCACAATGTTGTATCCACTCCTAAAGAATCTAAAGATATAGAAGAGTCAGTATTATCGGTACATAAATACGATGTACCTACCTTATCTCCTTTTGCCATCACCAATGATCCTTTGGTGACCTTCCACACCTTATCTGTAAATATGGATATAAAACCTTCACTTTCCAATTGCCCTGTTGAAATTGGATTTTTCATTATATATGGAACATGTCTTACCTCTTTCAACAACAATTGGTTTCCATTGCTTTTCTTTATTTTTATCTTTCCCATTCCAACAATTTCGCATGGTGCATCATCACCCAAATGAATGTTCACCTTGAACATAATCTAGAAAATGTTTCCTATGGGCCGTGGCATGAAATAAAGCCCCTGAATATACTACCCAAGACTCATAAATATTATCTACAGAAAGAATCAAAGCATCTTATAACACATCACCTATTACATTTTCTTCCTGATTTTTCTCATGTAGCCCATCTCTTTGATTCTTTGGAGCTCTGCATTATTTCTTCAGATGTCCTTTCTTCCCACAATTCCAGCATTCTATCTTTCCAAATCTAGATTTGGATCTTCCCTTCCTAGAATTTCCATGGATCCTTGAGCGCTTTCTTCTATCCTTTTGTCTTCCCATGTTCTCCATGTTCAACGCATTACCTAATGTCTCACCTGTGCTTCTCTGTTGCATTTCCTTGCTAAGGATAACACCAAAAACATCATCAAATTTTAAAGTATTTGAACCAGAGACAGATTTACCTACAACCATGACCAAGTCGTTCCATCTTTATGGCAATGAGCACAAGATTAGAAGAGCCTTGACCTCGTCATCAAAGTCCACTTTTATAGAAATTAGTTAATTAGTAACCGTATTAAACTCATTTAAATGATCTGGAACAGACCCACCTTCTGACATCTTCATATTAAATAATGTCTTCATTAGAAATACATTTTTGGACGCAGAGGGTTTTTGATACAGTTTAGCCAATGCATCCATTAGCTCCTTCGTTGTCTTTTCTTTCAAAATATTGAAAGCCATCAATGCTGTCAGGCTCAGCCATATTGTTCTTAGCGCCTTTTTGTCAAGAACCTCCCATTCTTCGTCCTTCATGGCCATCACTTTTTTTTCTATTACAACCAATGGTAGGAATAGATGTTTCTGATATAAATAATATTCCATCTGCATCTTCCATCACTGGTAGTTTTGGCTGATAAATTTATCAACCCTAAACTTTCCATCTTTCACCAATGCTCCCACTCGAACTAGGAACCCTCTTTTCCTGTGAGTTAAATTTTTCTCTGATACCAATTTTTATAAAAATAGGACCACATAGCAATAAAATATAATAAATGCAAAATTAAAACATAGAAGATACACAATACAATAGAGACGGAGATATACATGGTTCACCTAGTGTGGGCTACGTCCACCAGAAAAATTGCCAGGTCCTTCCTTTATTATTATCCAGCAAACGAAGGGATACAACCTACAACACACCCACTATAACTTCCTCTTCTTTTCTCTCATAGTCTCCTCTCTCAAAATACAATATTCATAATGATGCATAGCCACAATACATTTCCCTCATAAAACAGGATTGCCTTCTAGGGAAACAAACCCTAATATAACTTCTACTGTCATATCTGCAACCTTATAATAAACGGTCCAGACTTACAATGAAATTACAATATACATTTACAAGGTAATTTTTCATTCAGGGACTTCGCGCCCGAACCCCCGTTTTCCCCCGGACCCCGTAGAGGGGGTAACCCCCCTTTTCACTCCCCCGCGTGGAGGTGTGTACATTNGCAATAAAATAAAATAAATGCAGAAATAAAACATAGAAGATACACAATACAATAGAGACATGGCTATACATGGTTCACCCAGTGTGGGATACGTCCACCAGAGAAATTACCAGGTCCTTCCTTAATTATTATCCAGCAAATGAAGGGATACAACCTACAACACACCCGTTGTATTTTCCTCTTCTTTACTCTCACAGTCTCCTCTCTCAGAATACAATATTTGCAATGATGCATAGCCGCAATAAATTTCCCTCATAAAAGAGGATTTCCTTCGAGGGAAAAAAACCATAACATAACTTCTATCGTCAGATATGCGACCTTATAATGAACAGTTTAGATTTACAATGAAATTACAATATACATTTACAAGGAAATTTTCCCTTCGAGGGCCTGCTTGTCCTTGGACCCCGCAGAGTGGGTAACCCCCCTCTGCACACCCCCACGTGGAGGAGTGTACATTCTTCCGGAGTGTAAAGTCTTCATGGTGTATAAAATCGGCTGAAAACAAATACCTATGAATCAGGAAGATAATCAGGCTCCACAACCAACAATCTCCCACTTGGAGACTAATCTCAACAAATCCACCGCTATTGTATATGCTAGAATATGATCCTTCTTGGAATTGGTAAATTTCTCATCTTCATATTCATTTTTAAATACCAACTGAAACTAAGTAGGAACTTCATTTCTCCCTGGTTACTCCCTTTGTTAACATGTTTGCAGGATTTTAGCTAGTGTGTATCTTTTCCAACTTCAAATGTCCATCTTCCAAGACAGATCATATGAAATGGTACCTGAGATGTATATTCTTAGTCTTAGAATGGAAGGCTGATTTTTTTGCAAGATGAATGGCACTCTCAATGTGAGAGTACAACCTGTTATTCTCCTCCTTATTTCCCAATTCCTTCATAAACCTATGTAACAAAATAATTTCTTTACTAGCCTCTGTAGCAACAACATACTCTACCTCTGTTGTTTAAAGTGAAACAACCTTTTTAGTTTCGAAATCCAACTTACTGTTGTTCCACCTATAGTAAAAACATACCCTGTGGTGCTCCTCCTGCTATCTTTATCACCTTCCATATCTAAATCAACATATCCCTGTAGAACAATGTTTGAACCTCCAAAAAATGATGCATGAGTAGTAGTACCTTTCAAATACTTGAGAAACCACTTTAATGCCTCCCAATGTTCTTTACCTACATTGTTCATATACATTCTCACAACTCCCACTGCATGTGCAATATCTGGTCTTGTGCAAACCATCGCATACATCAAGCTGCCAACAGCTAATGGATAAGGGACCTTGGACATGTATTACATCTCCTCCTTTGTCTTGGGACACATTTTCTTAGTTAATTTGAAATGGCTGGCCAAAGATGCACTAACTGGTTTTGCAGTCTTCATTCTAAACCTCTCCAACGCCTTCTCTATGTACTCACTCTGAGACAATGCCAATTTGCAATTTTTCCTATCTCTTGTTATTCTCATACCAATGATTTTTTTGCAGCAACCAAATCCTTCATCGCAAATGAATTAGCTAATTTCTTCTTGAGCACATTTATATCCTGCATATTAGACCCTGCAACAAGCATGTCATCTACACACAATAGCAATATAATATTGCTTCCATTTTCTATCCTTTTAAAATAAACAAAGTGATTCGAATGACATCTACTATAACCTTATTCTATCATAAACCTGTCAAACTTAAAATACCACTGCCTTGGATGTTTCTTTAGTCCATACAAGCTCTTCTTCAACATGCATACCAAATTCTCCTTCCCTTTGACCTCATACCCCTATGGTTGCTGCATACAAATCTCTTCCTCCAAATCCCCATGGAGAAAAGTTGTTTTTACATCTAACTTTTCAAAATGCAAATCTTCTACTTCCACAAGACTTAAAATGGTCCGAATTGAAGCATTTTAGCAACAAGAGAAAATATTTCATCAAAATCTATACCTTTTTTTTGTGCAAACACCTTTACTACAAGTCTAGCCTTCTACCGCTTTTGTCCTCCATCTTCTTCCTTCAACTTGTAAACCCATTTATTCTGCAGTGATCTTTTTCTTGCAGAAAACTAAACCAAGTCCCAAGTCTAGTTATTTACCAAGGAATCCATTTCCTCTTTCATGCCTTGCTTCCATTTCTTTTTAGTTTCTACCTACATTGCCTATTCATAACATTATGGTTCACCAGAATCCATCAACAATAAATAATACAATGAAGGAGAGTATCGTTCAGGGGGTCTACTTAACCTGGTATATCTTCTAAAAAAACTTGTAGGAGTTTGAGGTACCTTTTTCTTCTGTTGTTGTACATTTTGATTGTCTGGTTCCTTTGAAGTTTCTTTTCCAGTGATCTCATCAAGCACTGTGTATTCTATTTTTTCTTTTTTCTGTTCCTTTCCCTGCAACTGATCTTTGTACATGACCTTCTCATTGAATATGACATCTCTACTCCTAATGATATTGTTATTTTCATAATCCCATAAGCGATAACCATAATGATTAACACCATATCCAATAAAGGTACACTTGTTGGATTTTGCCTAAAGATTTGTTCTATTTTCTTTATCAATATGGAAAAATGATTCACAACCAAAAGTCTTTAAAAAAAATTAGTTTACCTTTTAACCTGTCCATGCCTCCTCTAGAATTCTACCTTCCAAAGATCTTTAAGGTCCTATGTTTATTAAGTAAACAACAATACTTACAACATCTACCTAGAATTGTAAGGGAAAACCAGCATGCAATCTCATACTCCTTGCGCGCTCCATGATTGTCCTGTTCATCCTTTCTAACACACCATTTTATTGTGGTGTTCCTTGAACTGTCTTCTTTCTATGAATCCCGTGGTATGAAAAGTAATCGTCAAACTCCTTCCTGCAATATTCACCTCCATTTTCTAATCTGAGATACTTCAACCTTTTTCCTGTCTCATTCTCAACCAAAGCTTTCCATTTCTTAAAAGTATCAAAAACATCAGATTTTTGTCGAATGCAATAAACCCAAGTTTTTATAGTTGCATCATTAATAAAAGTAACATAATAAGGAGAGCCACCAAGAGATGATACCTGAGTTGGTCCCCATACATTTATATGCACAAGCTCTAATCTTTCACTCTTCTTTTCTTTTCCGACTCTAAGAAATATGACTTTCTTATGTTTTTTTTCATAAACACAATTCTCACATAAATCCAAATCAATTTGTTTAATATCTGGAAACATATATATTTTGTGAAGTATATGCATCCCCTTCTCACTCATGTGTCCAAGCCTATGATGCCACAATGTTGTATCCACTCCTAAAGAATCTAAAGATATAGAAGAGTCAGTATTATCGGTACATAAATACGATGTACCTACCTTATCTCCTTTTGCCATCACCAATGATCCTTTGGTGACCTTCCACACCTTATCTGTAAATATGGATATAAAACCTTCACTTTCCAATTGCCCTGTTGAAATTGGATTTTTCATTATATATGGAACATGTCTTACCTCTTTCAACAACAATTGGTTTCCATTGCTTTTCTTTATTTTTATCTTTCCCATTCCAACAATTTCGCATGGTGCATCATCACCCAAATGAATGTTCACCTTGAACATAATCTAGAAAATGTTTCCTATGGGCCGTGGCATGAAATAAAGCCCCTGAATATACTACCCAAGACTCATAAATATTATCTACAGAAAGAATCAAAGCATCTTATAACACATCACCTATTACATTTTCTTCCTGATTTTTCTCATGTAGCCCATCTCTTTGATTCTTTGGAGCTCTGCATTATTTCTTCAGATGTCCTTTCTTCCCACAATTCCAGCATTCTATCTTTCCAAATCTAGATTTGGATCTTCCCTTCCTAGAATTTCCATGGATCCTTGAGCGCTTTCTTCTATCCTTTTGTCTTCCCATGTTCTCCATGTTCAACGCATTACCTAATGTCTCACCTGTGCTTCTCTGTTGCATTTCCTTGCTAAGGATAACACCAAAAACATCATCAAATTTTAAAGTATTTGAACCAGAGACAGATTTACCTACAACCATGACCAAGTCGTTCCATCTTTATGGCAATGAGCACAAGATTAGAAGAGCCTTGACCTCGTCATCAAAGTCCACTTTTATAGAAATTAGTTAATTAGTAACCGTATTAAACTCATTTAAATGATCTGGAACAGACCCACCTTCTGACATCTTCATATTAAATAATGTCTTCATTAGAAATACATTTTTGGACGCAGAGGGTTTTTGATACAGTTTAGCCAATGCATCCATTAGCTCCTTCGTTGTCTTTTCTTTCAAAATATTGAAAGCCATCAATGCTGTCAGGCTCAGCCATATTGTTCTTAGCGCCTTTTTGTCAAGAACCTCCCATTCTTCGTCCTTCATGGCCATCACTTTTTTTTCTATTACAACCAATGGTAGGAATAGATGTTTCTGATATAAATAATATTCCATCTGCATCTTCCATCACTGGTAGTTTTGGCTGATAAATTTATCAACCCTAAACTTTCCATCTTTCACCAATGCTCCCACTCGAACTAGGAACCCTCTTTTCCTGTGAGTTAAATTTTTCTCTGATACCAATTTTTATAAAAATAGGACCACATAGCAATAAAATATAATAAATGCAAAATTAAAACATAGAAGATACACAATACAATAGAGACGGAGATATACATGGTTCACCTAGTGTGGGCTACGTCCACCAGAAAAATTGCCAGGTCCTTCCTTTATTATTATCCAGCAAACGAAGGGATACAACCTACAACACACCCACTATAACTTC
The DNA here is from genome assembly GCA_000966675.3 of Picea glauca. Classification (NCBI taxonomy): domain Eukaryota; kingdom Viridiplantae; phylum Streptophyta; class Pinopsida; order Pinales; family Pinaceae; genus Picea; species Picea glauca. The sequence continues at coordinate 31,963 of JZKD02S2064661.1, forward strand.
CTCTTCTTTTCTCTCATAGTCTCCTCTCTCAAAATACAATATTCATAATGATGCATAGCCACAATACATTTCCCTCATAAAACAGGATTGCCTTCTAGGGAAACAAACCCTAATATAACTTCTACTGTCATATCTGCAACCTTATAATAAACGGTCCAGACTTACAATGAAATTACAATATACATTTACAAGGTAATTTTTCATTCAGGGACTTCGCGCCCGAACCCCCGTTTTCCCCCGGACCCCGTAGAGGGGGTAACCCCCCTTTTCACTCCCCCGCGTGGAGGTGTGTACATTATTCCGTAGTGAAAGTATTCATGGGGTATAAACATAGCTGAAAACAAAGACCTTTGAATAAGGAAGATAGTCAGGCTCCAGAACCAACAGGGAAGACTAGCCAAAGTCATTCCCTAGTGGAGTCGCCATTTTTTTGTTGTGCGAAATTCGCCCTATGGATAGGTTTAACTCTCCTTACATCAATCTATGATCTAAGACAGACATGAAACACATGGTTGCTACTTTACTTATAGATCTAGTTCATTAACCTATATATACAAGAAGGGAGACTTACTTGTTTCCCTAAGTTTGTCCTCGTTGCTCCATCCGCTTACCTCGCTAGTCCAATTCCTTCAGAGATCAAAGAGACTTGCAAGACAGGAAGTAGTCAAACCTTTTTACTTCTACTAGATATTGTTAGGCAAGAACTAAATCTATCTATACTCAATTTGACTTAAGCATAGACACTATCATGAACAACATAGTGGAAGTAATAGGCCAAGTTGATATTAATGGAAATACAATAAAAAAGGCACTTATAAATCACGCTTGATGTTGCAAAAATCTTCTCCAAGCTCCCTAGTCTAGCCCTTGCATGAATGTCTTGAGATCAAAATGATGATGCTTCAATTGGATTCCCCGCCCCATTTAACCCATGAATGACCTTGTTTATATAAAACTTGAGATTTTTTAACCACCATAACATTTCAAGGGAATGGTTGAGATATTTACTCCTTAGGTTATAATTTAGTACCCAAAATGGAGGGAATGTGGATGACTCAAGTGGATGAGTCATACTTTGACCATAACCATGCAAAAGTGTCCCATGATTTTCCCACAGAAAAAGGTGGATTGACCTTATCAAGACTAACGCTCAACCAATACTGGTCACACAACATTAGTAACACTACCAGACAGTTCATTAGGGATCATTAGCTCTCCCTATACATGGGAAGGGGGAAATTAGTGGTCAAACAGGGCTCAAAAATTAGGGAAAGTGGTTAGGATTTGGCATTTTCTCAGTGTTTTCTCATTCACCATGTCTTACAGAACAAAACCAATTTTTAGTCATGGTGTCAACATGTACGACACTCAATAAAATGCATGCAACACTTAGTAAGGTGCATATGACACTTGATAAAGTGCATGTGACACTTAGTAAGGTGCACACGACACTTTACGATACTTCTGAAACTTAGGGTGTGGGAAAGATGAGACACATGAGTGTGACATTTAGGTGTGTAACAAAGAGGGGTCAAAACCTTTTAAGCGAAAATTAAGAATGATAAATCCAAAATTGAATTCCTTGGTAAAAATGGAATTAGAAAAATTGAAAAGAGATGGTATAGTTTTTTTTATCAGACATTTGGAATGGATTTCAAATCCTATGGTAGTAAAAAAAAAGAATGGAGAGATTTTTCTTYGTGTGGATTTTCGAGACATAAATCGAGCAASTATTAAAAATAACTACCCACTTCCAAACATGGAGATGTTATTGCAGCAAGTCATTGGTTTTGCATTAATGTCTATGCTAGATGGATTTTATGGATATAATCAAGTCCTTTTGGTTGAAGAAGATAGACCCAAGAATTCATTTGTTACACCATGGGGAACATATGTCTATGTCTGCATGCCACTCAGATTCAAGAACTCTAGTGAAACATTTCAAAGAGAAATGGACCATTCTTTTAATGATTTAATTGGGAATTTTATGGTAGATTATCAGGATGATTTAATAGTTSATTCAAAATTAAGAGAAAKGAATTTTAAACATCTCATACAAGTTTTTGAATGATGCAAGATGTATGGCATATCTTTGAACCCAAAAAATTGTGTTTGCAATTTCAGAAGGAAAGCTCCTAGGTCACATAGYGAGTAAAGAGGTCATACACATTGATCTAGAAAGGATTAAGRAAATAAATGACTTAAATCCTGCTACATCTCATAAAGAAGTATAATATTTCTTTGGAAATGTAAATTTTGTAYGAAGATTTGTTGCARATTATGSCACGATTGTCAATCCAATAAATAAGTATCAAAAATTCGAATGGATGCCAAAACCTCAAAAATATTTCTTAGAAATCAAACATGCAATCACTACTGCTCCTATTCTTGTTAGTCCTGATTTTGATAAAGATTTTGTATTATATTTATTTTCTTCAGAAGAGACTATCACCTCCATCATTATCGATAAAAATGACAAAGGAGAAGAACTTCCAATTGCTTTCATGAGAAAAACCTTGTATGACTATGAACTAGATTACTCTATGATTGAAAAGAAATCCCTTTCTCTAGTCAATGAAATATTTCATTTTAGGACCTACATTTTAGCAATTCACATCATTGCTTATGTAGCAAATTCACCTATTAAAAAATTTCTCAATCATTAGCTCAGAGAAGGGAGATGGGAAAATTGGTTGGCTAAGCTTCAAGAATATGATTTAGAAGTTAATCCTCTAAAAGTTGTTAAGGGACAAGAAMAATGCAAACTAGTGACTRGAATTGAAGCTATAAATATTTATTCCCTAAATACAAGTGGGGCCATCATACAAAGTTCATCTCTAACAACATGTGAGTGGTATAAAGACATAATATTTTATCTGAATTATAGCCAATTTCCTGTCGAAATGTCTCATATGGAGACGAGATCTTTAAAGATGAAGACCAACCAGTGTGTATTAGGAGTTCTATTTCAAATAAAATTTGATGGTATTCTATTAAGATGTTTAGATCATTTAAACGTGAATAAATGTTGCAAGAGAATCATAAGGGAGTTTGTGGTGGACATTTCTCACATGTCACAACTTCTCACAGAATAATTCAGGTTGATTATTATTGGTCGACCATGTGCAAAGATGTTTATTCAACAATTCAAAAATGCTTCCCCTGCCAAAACATTTCAAGAACGATCAAAATAACAACGATGCCACTACATTCTATAACAGTTGAAGAACCATTTGCATAATGGGGCTTGGATGTAATTGGCCCAATAAACCGAAAATCTAGTAAAGCAAATTTGCATATCCTTATTGCCACCGAATATTTTAAAAAGTGGCAAGAAGCTATGGCCCTGAGAACTGTTGACTTAGAACAATTGATCGTTTTCTTAAAGGAGAATATTCTATCCAAATCTGATGTCCCTAAAAAATTCATAATAGACGATGGTTCAATTTTTATTAGGTTCAAATTTACAATATTTTGTGGAGAATATGGTATTATTATGAGACAATCATCCAAATATTACCCTCAAGGAAATGGTTTGGCTGAATCAACTAAAAAAACGTTGATTCAAATTATTAACAAGAAAATTTCAGCAAACCATAAAAATTGGCATTAGAAGTTGCCAGATTTGTTTCGGGCAAGCTGTCTCACTCCAAAATATAGCATTCGACATTCACTATACACCCTAGTCTATGGAAAAGGAGAAAGAATGGCATTACATATCGAACTGAATGCCTTGGTCATTTCCATAAACAATGAAGATATGGATTAAGTTTCACCTTTGTAAAAACGGTACCACAGAATTTTGCAATTAGAAGAACAAAGAGTACAAGCTGTAACGACCATGAAAAAAGAGACAACAAGTGGTTAAAATAAAATTTGATAAGAGAATTATTGTATGATATTTTTAAAAATATCAACTAGCTCTGTTATGGAACAAAGAAAAGGAAAAATCATACTTTCAACCAATGTTTGAAGCTCTTTGCATTGGTCCATACCATATTGAAAAGGTTATTGTTTTAATTTCTTATTTTCTGAAAGACATGAAAGAAACATTTCAAGCATTGCTTGTAAATGGGAAATACCTCAAGAACTTCTTTTGTTAATCCCTAGTTTTCAACTTGTACATAGTCCTTAGAAATATTTACTCCTATGTATATTCTTAGTCAATATTGTTCCTTTTCCCCTTTTTATTTATTTTCTCTTCTAAAAAATTTCTATCTGACTCCAGTTTCTTAATGAACAAACCTCTCTAGATTCTCGGCAACCCGTAGGGAGTTACTGTCCCACACTTGGAGCTGAATGTTGATCCTCATTTGTGGATCAATGGTTGTGTATGTTGGGCCATCCATTGTCATTTTTTATTGCTCCTCATTTATCCTATAGTTAGCCATTTTTTTCTAAAATGTCGGTTGCCATGCCCGCAAGTCCGCAAGACTACAAATTCCATACTTAGTTGTTTATTTCTCACCACTCCAAAATATTAACACATGTCTATTTCCTTTGTTTTAGAGGTCTTGTTTCCAAAGACTAATCCATAAATCACCCCACAAATACCAACGTCTCGCAACCCGCAAACCCACAACACTCAAAACAACCCTTCCCATTTATGCATCACTCATCACTCATCACTTAAATGATTTCTTTATTACGGATGTGGGGTCCTCCCCTCATTTCTATTTACTTTTCACACATCATGTAACTTTTATTTTTTAACACTTTATTGATTTCTTTATTGCGGATGTGGTGTCCTCCCCTCATTTTGATTTGCCTTTCCCTAGTCCTACAACCCCACATTTATGCATGCTCCAAAATGATTCTTATATTTTTGCATCCCACAAAATCAACCTTTTGGTACTTCATATATTTCTTGAATATGGATGCGAGAGTCCCCTCATATCTCCCCTTTCATTCTCCAAATCCTACGTTTTAGAAATCACCACAATGCACTCTCCATTCATAACTTTACACCTCCATGCTTCACCATTTTTCCATTCACCTCGATACGATATCACCATTCCCAATTATATTTATTTCCCATCGCCAAATAGAAGATCACCAGTTTCAGTGGTCACATGAATACAAGTGGTATTCATCTCTCACATCCAATGAAAATAAGTTGAACAAGTTTTGGACCTCGGGTATTGTATTGGATGGATGAGTGCTAGAAGTAGTTGATTTCAAAGAGTTGGTCATCTGGTGCACTGACAAATTTGACACCGAGAGAAGAATTATCCAAAGGGAAACCATTGATCTCTTTAGCACCTTTAGTATTCAGGAGAATGTTGAGACTTCCTGACCCTACTTGGACATTCAAAATGTCGAAGTTGATGATTTTATTAAAGTTGATAGTGGAGGAATGGATTTCCTTGAAAGATTTCTTAAAGACAAACTATCGACACTAATGCTACACAGGTTGAGGTATACTCTTTAAAATATCCATATAAAGAATTTTCCTGGCTATTTTCCAGAATAATTGGACAAGTGTCTACGACATCAATGGAAAAGTATATTGTATATATTCTCTATCATTCAATTAATGAAAATGTAGTAATTGACTAGGCCCATATTATTTCAAATTAGATTTAGGGATCGTACATTGCTTACACCAACAATAGATCATCATTGCTTATTTCAAATGAGATTTAGGGATCATCATTGCTTATTACATAATCCCGTGCTGCAGATTTAGGGATCGTCATTGCTTACACCAGCAATAGATCCACCTTTACAGATATGAATACTAGTATTAGATCCAATGAATATGACATGTGCATACGACATAATCCCGTGCTGAACAGTATGTGTTGCAGATTTAAGGATCGTGGTAGATTATTCATGCACGCATGCCACTTGCTTATGGCTCTTTTTGGTTTTGCTTTTTGGTTTTGGTTTTTCTTTTGAGACATAAGTTTTCTGATCGAAAGAGACAATCCAATCCAAGTACATGATGTGAATCTACAAGTACTTGGCATGCATTTTGCTTTTTAGGTTGGCCAAATGGCTCTTTTTGGTTTTTGTTTACAAGTACTTGATGTGATTTTGCTTTACAAAAGTGGTTTTTCTTTACAAGTACTTGATGTGGTTTTGCTTTACAAAAGTATGCCCAGAAATGATGAAACGGATGTGCCAATCCAAGTACTTGATGTAAATCTACAAGCTCTTCACTCCAATCCAATCCAAGTACTTAATGTCAGGAAATCCAATCCAAGTACTTAAGCTCTTCACTCCAATCCAATCCAATCCAAGTACTTAAGTACCATCCAATCCAATCCAAGTACTTAAGCTCTTCACTCCAATCCAAGTACTTAAGTAGATTCCATCAGGAAATCCAATCCAAGTACTTAAGTACCATCAGGAAATCCAATCCAAGTACTTAAGTAGATTCCTGACATTAAGTACTTAAGTACCAATCCAAGTACTTAAGTACCATCAGAAGTATATAATGGAAATCAGGAAACTTATGAGCAAGAGCCAAGGATTGACGTTTTTTACTTTTGAAAACGTATGTGACAGCGACTAAAATATTTAACAAGCACATAGTTACAAAGGATTAATGTCTGTTACCATCAGAAGTATATAATGGAAATTAGGAAACTTATGTCGGCTTAATGGAAATTAGGAAACTTATGAGCAAGAGCCACAGAATTTTTTACTTTTGAAAACGTATGTGACAACGACTAAAATATTTAACACGCACATAGTTACAAAAGATTAAATTTCACGGGTATTTACTTACTTTTACTTTTACTTTATACAAACAATGATGTTTATAATCAAGGGCATCTTTATTTTTATTTTAGATTTTGCTATTTTGCTCCATGCTCATAGAATACCAGAATCTACAATCGAAATAAGCTTACATCTTAGCTATTTATATAAATTTATTTCAATAAAAATATTAAAATTTGAAATACAACTAGATTCATTTGGATTTATCAAGCCTAATCTGGAGGTACAAGTTTAAAATTTGACAAAATGTTTAAATTTGGAGGTACATTTGATCCTTCTCAAGGTTAAAATGAATCTATGCTGGTTTTAGTAAGGGGTGGTCACACAAAATTTCTAGAATGTCTAAGATTAATCTTATCATTTGAAATTTACTCAATTTTCTTAATTAGTTGAAAGTATAGAGAGTATTGTCAAGAAGGATCAATGTCACTCTATCTTCTTCAGTGTTTAGTATAGTGATACAATTTGTAGATGATGAAAATTATGTATATGTATATGTCTAAGATGACTATGGTCATTTTAAATTTACTTTGTTTAATGAGTTGAATAGAAATAAAGTAACAATGTTGAATGATGAATGATAAAGTTTTTCCATCTTTTTATTTCAATCATATGAAAAGGGAGGTTAAAATTGTGGACCATTCAATTCTTTAAGTGACGAGTATAACTAATCTCCCACCAAAGGGAAATCTTGGAAGTCCTGAATCAATTTTTCTTAACATATTTCTTTGAATGAAACTCATTTTATCTATCAAAATATATTTCACATGCTTCAAATCTTCTTGTAAGGTAATCAAACATGATCATTGTAGATGTTATCCAAAATGCGTGATGCACTAAAATTGACATACAGTAAAATCAATGCATGGAGACATATTTCACATGTGTCATCTCTTCTTATAAGGTGCAAAGTCCCATATCAATTTTTGTTAGCAAATTTCTTCCAATGAAACTCATTTTGTCTATCAAGATATATCTCACACGCTTCAACTCTTCCTGTAAGGTAATTAAACATGATTCGTGTAGATGTTATCCAGAATCCTTGTAGATGTGATGCACTAAAATTGGCATATAGTGAAATCAATGCATCGACATATATTTCACATGTTTCATCTCTTCTTGTAAGGTAATTAAACATGATCCCATCAATCTAAAATTGGAATACACTAAAATCAATGCATCTTGTTAATTTGGAATTGGCATACACCGAAATTATTGCATCTCGTTAACATATTTCTTCCATTGAAACTCATTTCAACTATCTGGATATAATTCATGTGCTTCAACTCTTCTTGTAAAGTAATTAAATGTGATCCTTGTAGACATTATCCATGATAATTGTAGATGTGATACAATTAGAGTCAATCTAGAATTGAAATACTATTGATCCATCTTAGACTATTGAAGCTAAATATACTATTGATCAAATAGTTGAAATTGGCATACAATGAAATCAATGCATCATGTTAATTTGGAATTAGCATACATTTAAATCAATGCATCTTGTTTAATCTATAAGTGACATACACTAAAAGAAATGCATCTGGTTAACATATTTCAAACAAATGCTTCATCCATCTTAACCCAACTTCACATGTTTAATGATTAAGCTTCCAAACCTTCTAACTCAACAAAACTATGGTGATCTTCAAACACTTCTCTTAATGCTTTACGAGTACAGAAATAAAATTCTAAAGAAAACTAAGTAATCTCTTAGATTCTTAAGGTCCCAAAGGACATTAATCATTGTCATCATCATTCACATTGACCAATTTTAATAATATTCCATATTTTATTTTGTGTTATTTTATTATCTCAATTTAATTTTTTTTTAAATAAAAACTTTTTAATATATTTAATATTCAAATCTTTTCAATTTTTTTATTTGTTAAAATTAAAATTAAAAATAAATTTAAGTGATTAAGATAATGACATTAATTTTACCATTAAATCAATTTATTTATTAAATTGTACGTATTATATATAATTTTTTTCTTTTTACTATTAATTTGTAATTTAACAATAAATGTTATTATTAAGCATCAATTAATTATATATATACTTTTTTTTTTTTGTTATTTACTTAATTTCAAAAGTCACTTTTACTTAACTTCAAATTTTACCTTTATTCTAAAAATAAATTTTAAAATATAAATGGTCTACCCAATATTGTAAAACAAATATAATAAAAAAATATTAAGCTAAATCAAAATATCATTAAAGGAAAAACTCTTAATATAAAAAAAATATGATTTAAAAAACAGTTGCAAATGAAAAAGTATCATATAACATATAATCTACCTTCCTCATAAACCTAAGAAACTCTTCTTCACACACTTTCTTATTATTAGGTTTTGTTCCAAATATGTTTTGATTCTTCCTGCAAATTTTTATTGGTACGCTTCATTCAAAAAAAAATTCGTTAATATTTGATTTGGATTTTTCAAGTGCACGAAGAATGTGGTCATAGTCGAATAGAAAGGAAGTGCGACATCCAATACCATGGAGAGAGACTTTCATTGGAATTCAATTCACAGTTGAGTAACTGAAAACTTTATGAAAAAGAAGAAAGGGTTTGAGCAAAGAAAGGATTTATTGAATGTGGAGTAGAGAGAGGGGATCTACTTAATGAATGTGCGTGCAATTTGCTTGACGGAGGTTATTTAACTATAAACTATAATGATTCATTGTATAAAAGGAAAATTGACAAAAAACCCTAATTCACCAAACCGTAAACCACACTGAGATTTACTATTAGGCAGATATGTTGGACTGGGGATTGTTAAGGGTTAAACTATGATAATATAGACAGAAACACTAATTCGTCAATTCATTGCATGATTCAACTCTAGGCCGACCATCTCGAATGGCTAGGAATTTCACCTCATGATTCAGCTCTAGGTTGGCCTTGGCTTAGTAACTCGACCTCGCATGACTGGGAAATTTGCCTAATGATTAAGCTCTATGATGATGATGAGGATTAATAGAATGATAGATTATTTGTTTCTTTGATATATATGTTGTTGATGTTTTTAGCATTGGACAGGTACTTTTGCACACGTCTAAGTGTCTAAACATGTGGATGTCATCCAAAGTCTTCTACCTTGAGACTTTACTTTAATCAAAGGAATTAATAAATTAAAGTTCTTTTATTAGTGAGTTGAGTTTTATTTAAAGAAATTCTTTAATTAGAATTACTGAATCAAATAATAGCCATTAATCCAAAGTGAGGTGAGAAGTAATCTCAACCATCAATGACTTTGGAGATTATGGTTAGGTAATAACTCAAGATTATAAAAGCATGGCAATGGTGAAGGGGAAGATACTCAATACATTGATGCAGAGTAGAGAAGGAATTTTGCTCAGGAGGATTGGATCATGATGGACTGTGATTCAAGGAGATCTTGGATAGGTGAAGAAGGAATTCCATCTAGAGATTAGGTCAAAGAGAAGAGAGAACAAAGGTAGTCACAAGTGGGTTTCAACAAATCGAAGCTACAATAGAAGGGTCACATCGTACATAGTTTCCATACAATATTTGAGTGTGTGCATGCAGGTTTCAATGGGGACAAGCGCGTACACATGGGTTTTCTTAAGGAAAGGAGCACACATCTTGAGAAACATGAAAATTCGAGGTCATATAGAAGATTGGGAGTTGCTAGGGTTTGAAGGTACTATCTCTAGTTTTTTGTATTTCTCCGTGGGAACAATTATGTTCCATCTTGAGTTAGGAGGTTCGTTTGATGCCCAAGTTGTGCTTTACGTACCGGGACTAAAGAATAATTTTCTCTCAGTCTCATCTATGGAGGATAGGGATTTTGTCATTATTTTTCAAAGAGGGAAAGTACTCATATGCATAGAGAAAACTATCGTGAACAGATCATTGGTCATTGGGGTTAGAGAGGGCACTTTATACAAGTTGCAAGGAAGCCTTGTTCATTCCTTGGTACATGACAATGACAACATCTATGGTACGGGAGTTTGGGACACCTACACTAGAGGGTGTTGTCGATTCTGAGGGGGATTGTTATAGGTCTTTTGTAGTTCAACATTGAGTAGCAGGGAGTGACTGTGCAAAGGGTGTGCACTTGGAAAGAATGCCAAGGCTACTTTTCCATGCAGCGAGAGTAGGTCCAAGGGGATCTTGGATCTTATACATTCAGACATGGTGTCGGCTTAATGGAAATCAAGAAATTTTAGGTTGGCCAAATGGCTTCTTGGATCTTGTTAATTTGTACAATCCATTCCCTCCGAAACACTAAAGGTGCCGCCATCATTCTAGAGATCTACTCTATGAGCAAAAGGATTGATTTATGAGCCAAGGATTGACGTTTTTTACTTTTGAAAATGTATGTGACAGCGACTATTTTAAAATATAAATGGTCTACCCAATATTGTAAAACAAATATAACAAAAAAATATTAAGCTAAATCAAAATATCATTAAAGGAAAAACTCTTGATTTAAAAAACAAGTTGCAAATGAAAAAGTATCATATAACATATAATCTACCTTCTTCATAAACCTAAGAAACTCTTCTTCACACATTTTCTTATTATTAGGTTTTGTTCCAAATATGTTTTGATTCTTCATGCAAATTTTTATTGGTACACTTCATTCCAAAAACATTTCGAAACATTTCGTTAATATTTGATTTGGGTTTTTCAAGTGCTCAAAGAATGTGGTCATAGTCGAATAGAGGAAGCGCGACATCCAATACCATGGAGAGAGACTTTCATTGGAATTCAATTCAAAGTCGAGTAACTGAAAACTTTATGAAAAAAAAGAAAGGGTTTGAGCAAAGAAAGAATTTATTGAATGTGGATTAGAGAGAGGGGATGTGCTTAACGAATGTGTGTGCAATTTTCTTGACGAAGGTTAATTAACTATAAACTATAATGATTCATTGTATAAAATAAAAATTGACAGCAAACCCTAATTCACCAAACCGTAAACCACACTGAGATTCACTATTAGGCAAAGATGTTGGACTGGGGATTGTTAGGGGTTAAAAAGAAACACTAATTTGTCAACTCATTGCATGATTCAACTCTAGGTCGACCATCTCAAATGGCTAGGCCTTTCACCTCATGATTCAGCTCGAGGTCGGCCTTGGCTTAGTAACTCGACCTCACATGACTGGGAAATTTGCCTAATGATTAAGCTCTATGATGATGATGAGGATTAACATAATGATAGATTATTTGTTTCTTTAATATGTATGTTGTTGATGTTTTAGCATTGGATAGGTACTTTTGCACACGTCTAAGTGTCTAAACATGTGGAAGTCATCCAAAGTCTTCTATCTTGAGACTTTACTTTAATCAAAGGAATTATTAAATTAAAGTTTTTTTTATTAGTGAGTTGAGTTTTATTTAAAGAAATGCTTTAATTAAAATTAATGAATCAAATAATAGCCATTAATCCGAAGTGAGGTGAGAAGAAATCTCAACCATCAATGACTTTGGAGATTATGGTTAGGTAATAACTCAAGATTATAAAAGCATGGCAATGGTGAAGGGGAAGACACTCAATACATTGATGCAAAGTAGAGAAGGAATTTTGCTCAGGAGGATTGGATCATGAAGGACTGTGATTCAAGGAGATCTTGGATAGGTGAAGAAGGACTTCCATCTAGAGATTAGGTCAAGGAGAAGAGAGAACAAAGGTAGTCACAAGTGGGTTTCAACAAATTGAAGCTACAATAGCAGGGTCACATCGTACATAGTTTCCATACAATATTTGAGTGTGTGAATGTAGGTTTCAATGGGGACAAGCGCGTATACATGGGTTTTCTTAAGGAAAGGAGCACACATCTTGAGAAACATGAAAATTCAAGGTTGTATAGCAGATCGGGAGTTGCTAAGGTTTGCAGGTACTATCTATAGTTTTTTGTATTTCTCCGTGGGAACAATTATGTTCCATCTTGAGTTAGGAGGTTCGTTTGATGCCCAAGTTGTGCTTTATGTACTAGGACTAAAGAATAATTTTCTCTCAGTCTCATCTATGGAGGATAGGGGTTTTGTCATTATTTTTCAAAGAGGGAAAGTACTCATATGCCCAGAGACAACTATCGTGGACAAATCATTGTTCATTGGTGTTAGAGAGGGCACTTTATACAAGTTGCAAAGAAATCTTGTTCATTCCTTGGTACATGACAATGACAACATCTATTTGGGACACCTACACTAGAGGGTGTTGTCGATTTTGAGGGGGATTGTTATAGGTCTTTTGGAGTTCAACATTGAGTAGAAGGGAGTGACTGTGAAAAGGGTGTGCACTTGGAAAGAATGCCAAGGATACTTTTCCATGCAACGAGAGCAGGTCTAAGGGGATTTTGGATCTTATACATTCAGACATGAGTGGACCGATGCCAGTAGCATCATTCCGGGGAGAATCATACTATGTGAAGTTCATTGATGAATTTTCCAAGAAAACCTGGATATTATTTATAAAGACCAAGGATGAGTTCTTCAATCAATTTCAAGAGTTAAGGGCTCAGGTGGAGAACTAGACAAGGAAGAAGATCAAGGTCTTGAGGTTAGATAATGGGGGACAATACACCTCCAATGACTTTAAGGATTTTAGCAAGGAGGTAGGGATCAAGAGAGATATGATAGTCTCATACAACCCTATGCAAAATGGGTTGCAGAGAGAAATAATTGGTCCATCATCGATTCTACCAAGGCTATGATACATGACGAGGAGTTTCCTATGTTTATTTGGGAAGAGGTGTGTAATACAATAGTATATGTGCATAACATGAGTCCTCACGAGATATTGGGGGAAAAGACTTCAAAGGAATAATTCTCAGGAGTGAAGCTAGAGATAGGAAATTTGAGGATCTTTGGTTGTCTAGTCTACATCCATGTGTCTGTGGAGAAAAGGACAAAGTTGGAGCCGTTGGGATAGAAGGGTATATTTTTGGGGTACAACGAGACCTCAAAGGGTTATAGGATCTTCACACTAGTACAACGAAAGATAATTGTTAGAAGAGATGTTAAGTTTGAGGAGAACTCAGAATCTAGGAGACCTTAGGAGTCATCATCACTGACAGAGGATGAGGAGCAACAGGTTTTGAAGGATGAGTAGCAATCGACAACATCCAGTTCATGGAGTCAGAATTCAGGTGAGAGGGAGGACTTATGCCCTTCCAGTTATGTTAGGAGAACCAAGGAGCTATTATAGACATTGAGTGATGTTGGTGAAGCGCCTAGGAATGCATTGATAGAGTGTAGTCCTCCATGGATTTTTTTGAACTATATGGAAATTATGAGTAACATCATTGATGTTGAGCCTTCTAGTTTTGAGGAAGCAATAGATCAGTAGGTTTGGTGGGATTCCATGGTAGAGGAGTACACCTCTATTATGAGGAATGATGTTTGGGACATAATGTTTAGACCAGAGGGGAAGTAAGTTGTGAGTTCTAGGTGGCTCTACAAGATCAAGCATGTTGTAAATGGTAGCATCAAGAAGTTCAATGCGAGGTTCATGGCGAGAGGGTTCTCTTAGAGAGAGGGAGTGGAATATGAGGAAACATTTTCTCCAGTCACTAGGTATGCTTCTATTTGAGTTGTTATTTCTATTGTTTTAGTTATGAGGTGAAGGATTCATTAGATGAATGTCAAAACACCTTTCCTTAGTGGAATCATTGAGGAGGATGTATACATAGAGAAACATCATGGCTTTGAGGTACATGGGAGAGAATCTCATGTGTGTAGGCTTAAGGAAGCCTTGTATGAACTCAAAAAGGTGCCCGAAGCATGATATTCCAGGATTGACACATACTTGCAAAGTGTGGGCCTTACCAAGAGTGAGGAAGATCATAACTTGTACTTCATACTTGTTGGGGTTGATCCACTCATATTGGTACTGTACATAGATGATTTATTTCTTGTATGTGTAGAGGAGCTTATTGCAGGGTGCAAAGCAAATTTAGCAACTAAATTTTGAGATGAAGGACATTGTCTTGATGGATTATTTCTTGGGGTTAGAGGTATGGTAGGTATCGAGAGAGATCTTCATTGGACAGGGGAAGTACATAGTAGAGATATTGAGGAGATTTGGGATGGCGGACTGTAGACCGATGGCTACAACTACGGTTACCAATCTAAAGAGGGTTTAGACTTCAGATTCAAAGTTAGTGGATCCCAGGATATATAGACAATTGATAGGGTCCTTGATGTATTTGGGCAATACCATGCCAAATATATGTTTTATTGTGAACACCTTGAGTTAGCTCATGGTCGAGCCGAGATAGGTGCATTGGATAGCAACAAAACATGTGCTCAGGGACTTGAGAGGTACAATGGAGTATGAATTGAGGTATCTTGGAGGTGATGGAGTGAGGTTGTAGGGATAGCCAAACTCAGATTTGGCAAGGAGTGCAGTAGAAAGAAAGAGCACCTCAAGGTGTTGCTTCAAATTGGGATCAATAGTGATTACATGGTGCACCAGGAAGCAGACTTTTGTAGCACTCAATTCAACAAAGGTAGATTACATGGTAGCGAGTATGGATAGTTTTGAAGCCATTTGGCTTCAAAATTTTTCTTACAAGTTTATTTGATTAGAAGTTGGAGCCTATGATGATATACTACGATAATTAGAGTTGCATCAAACTGTATGAGAATCTAGTATACCATGATAGGATCAAGCATATAGACATCACATGTCACTTCATTCAAGATAAGATCCAGAAGGGAGCAATAAAGCTTCAGTATGTTTCCATAGATGAGTAGGTTGTAGACATTCTGACCAAACCCTTGGTTAAAGGGAAGTTTGTGTTCTTCATAGACAAACTTGGAGTGGTGCATAATACCTTCCTCAGTAAGAAGGAGTGTTGATGTTTGTAGCATCAGACAAGTACTTCCGCAAAGGGCTAAGTGTTTAGACATGTGGAAGTCATGCAAATCATTCTACCTTGAACTTTACTTTAATTAAAGGAATTATTAAAGTAAAGTGTTTTTATTAGTGAGTTGAGTTTTATTTAAAGAAATGCTTTAATTAGCATTAGTGAATTAAATAATAGCCATTGATCTCAAGTGAGGTGAAAATTATTCTCAATTTTCAATAACAGGGTTAGGTCATAACTCAAGATTATAAAAGAATGGAAAGGGTGAAGGACAAGACACTTGATACATTGATATAGAACGGAGAAGGTCTTTTTCTCAAGAGGATTGGATCACAAAGGACTGCGATTCAAGGAGATCTTTGATAAGTGGAGAATAGCTTCCATCTAGAGATCAAGTCAAGGAAAATAAAGAATAGAGGCAGCTGCAAGTTGTTTTTAGCAGATTGAAGCCGCAAAAGTAGGGTTGTCTCGTACAAAGTTGTTGTACAATCTTTGAGTGTGTGTACGTGGGTTTTAGTTGAGACAAGCGTGTATACAGGGGTTTGCTTAAGGAAAGTTGCGTACATCTTGGGAAACATGAAAATCCGAGGTCGTAAATCATATCATGAGGTGTTAGGGTTTGTAGGTACTATCTATAGTTTTATGTATTTCTCTTTGGATCATTTTCCCGGGTACGAGATCCCTTGTAAGCTTTGAAGTTATTTGAATGATAATCTTAGTTGATGGGAAGAATATCTTTGTGTATTGTGGTTGAAATTTTGGTTTCCAATATTGCCTCCGCTATCTTTATTTGAGTTGAATGTTCCAGCAAGTGTATTATGTTTTGTGATCTACTAATTTGATTTACCGAAAGGAAATCACTAGATAACAAAATACCTATGTGTTGGAGTAAGAGGATTTCAACAAATGTGCTTGTAATTGTTTTTTTTTAATTAAGTCGACTTTATTTTTGTTATTTTGTTATTTTTGTTTTTAATTGAGTTAATTTTAGGATTTTTTAAATTTATTGTTTCTAACATATCACTAACACCTCAAGATCTCCCCCATACTGGGTTGTAGAGCACCTCTTGGTGAAATAATTGAGTTGGATTTAGTTTTTTTTAAATGTTGTTTTATCTAACATGACACTAACACCTCAACATCTCCCCAATGCTGGGTCATAGAGCACCTCTTGGCATACTTATCAATAATTTTTAAAAAAAATTTAGGCAATGAAATGAGCCTCTGCCCTCACTCAAAGTCATTGATTTAATTGACTACTCTCATATAATGAGAAGGTGTCGGGGCTTACATGATGTCAGACACATTTTCCTTGGAAATCCCTTTTTCACCGCACATTAATGAATTGTAATGGAGTTTACTTACATTTTTTTATTTTAATTAATTGTTGTGGATGGATTTAGAGTGTGTGGCATCATTTCTGAAAGGCCTTCCCTAATTTTATTATGAACAATGAATGTATGATGCAAGGAAGTATTATTAGAGCCACCTTTCTTTATTGAGACTTTAAGAGGGACCACGTTGGGCACATGAAGAGAAGGAAAGAGGGATGGAAACATAAACTAGAAGAGATTTCATGTACAGTCATTTCATATATTCTCAAAATTCTAAGGCATTATGTTGCAGACAAATCCCATCTAGTCATTGTACATAAAAAATTGGCCAATTAGTTATTGCACAAGCAAACAACTATTCTTCTAAAATTCATTGGATTGATAATCAAGCCTCCACATATTGAACTTGTAGTCGGTGATAAGTTTCTTAATGTTTTCCACATTTGATCATAGCTATTTTGGAGTTTTATTCTCTTTCACATTTTGAATTGGAGCTCCATTTCCATGTAGTCTGTCTATGCTCCATGTATTGAATTTGGCTTGTAAAAAGATGCTAATATGTCTTATTTTTTCTCTTTTTCCAGTGATGAAATTTTATAAAAATGAATGAACTGGAAATATTTACTCTTAAATCTACAAATTCAACAAAATTTAGATAATAATATAAGAAAGCAATTTTTTTTAATTTCAATTAATTTTTATATGATATTTTTTTTTAAATTTAAATATTTTTTCTTTAATTATTTCATTTATGTAAAATTCATTTATTACTATTTCACACATATTTTAAGTATTAAATATTGACAAAACCACAACCCCATTTCTGTTATTATTTTTTAATTCCAATTTGTTTTAACAAATTTCTTATCAATACTTTCAAGTTTGTTAACAATATTTTAATTATTATAAAACTATAATAATAATAATAATAATAATAATAATAATAATAATAATAATTATCTATTTTTAAAGTCACGGCCAAGCCAAACACCAAATGGGTGTATGAGACCCCTCCACCCAGTGATTTTGACTGGTAAAGTCTACAAAGGTATACATACCTTACCCCCCTCTGGATTTGAACTTGTGACCTCTTATGAGGAAACACATGTTCTTAACCATTAGGCCCACTCAGGATGTATGTAAAATTTTTATGTGTATGTAAAACACAACCCAAAAAACTAACATCTTAAGTTTTTAAAACCCAAAATCCCCCTTTTTATATAAGTTTGAAAAAAATATATAAGCAAATGTTAATTTTTTTTTTAAATATATTTTTAATTTTTCATAATAAATATTTTAAATATATTCATACACATATTCAAAATCACCACATTGAGATTTATATTATGGAAAATTTTGGCAAAGGATAGAAATGGTTAATATGTTTTATGGGGGCCATAAAGATGGAGATCACCATTGAAACTAGTTTTGATGAGGGAGTTATAGTGCCAAACCATATACCAAAGCAATCTAGTCTAAAAACTAGGTTTGGTATTAATAAGTTTGGTGGACATGTCATCAATGGTGGGAAGCGGTTGGATTTGAAAATGGTCATAATCTAAATGTTCTACGAAATATCAATTTTTTTACTTGAGACATTTGCCCGAAATCTGGTGAGAAATTGTTAGATATGCAGATTTGAGTGATTATTTCTATATAGTTCAAGCGCCCCAAGGTTTTTCAGCATGCTGAATCCATTTCTGCATTCAGAAATGAATTTTGAACAACAAAAAATAGTGATTTCGTGCAAATTTTAATCATCAGATTCTGGTGAAAAAATCCATTTTGTAGAACAATTAGACAACGCCTTTGAAAATGTATTCAATCAAAGGTCCATTTTTAGTCCTTGTCGAAGGAACGCAGGGACTATAGCAATCGACTTGTTGTTTTTTCTTCGAACTTAACATTAGTTTGGGCCATGTCAATCAATAAAAACAATTTTTATTTTAAACATTTCAGTTTTTAGTATGTTTAAACTTATGTGTTCATTTGAATGCTTTATGTCCACCAATTCAAAATGTTTTCATGTTATTTGGTCCCATATCAAGGCATCATAAATGTTAAGTTAATTTTTTTGTGAAATGTTTGATTTCAGGTTAGACATTACAAAATTGAATTTATTGTTAAGCCAAGTAATGCTACTCTTTATTTTAGCATTAATCTACATGTCATATGGAAATAAGTAAGTTAAAATTTGAAACAAGTAGAAATGACTAAGGGAGATGGAAGTATATCACTACCTTCTTTGACCATATAGGAAATTAAATACAAAATAGTAACACATCTAATGCTATGGAAATTTCACATTAATTTACCTTATGCATCACCTTTGTTGTACCTGCCACTACTTCCTTCACCTACCATGACCTCGTTCTGCATCCCCTTTGAGCCTTCTAGTAGATGTGACGCAACCTTCCCCACTCCTCGGAGGAACAATCGCTATCACCAGGACCTTCTCTGACTTTGGCCCGAAGAACGTGAATGTTCTTCTAACTCCCTGTCGGGAATTCTTCACCCACAGGAACTCCCTTCTGACCTCCCTTCGCAAATCGGGAAATCGGAACTTGCAAGATCGCGAGTTCGCCACTCACGAGATCGGGTCTTTCAATCCCCCGAAACCCAATGATCAAAGATTCAACGCTCCCGTTCTGTCGGGGATTTCCCTATCGGGAAATCGGCACATGAATTGTCATGGTCCGCTTACACCACAAACCTCTGAACCCCGAAATTCGATGGCATGTGCGCTATCTCCTCGCCACGTCACCTCCTCTCTCTGCGCGATCGAGAATCGCGGGATCGCGATTTCACCAGTTGCAATTATTTGCACAGTAAAACCCTGAATGCTGAACCTTTGATGACACCTGTCCTTGTTACTGCCGCTTGGACCCCACACATCCGCAGCGATCGAAAAATCGCCGGTCGGAAATTCATGATTTTCGTGGCAGCAGTTCACAGGACCTCCCAAGTCCCGAAGCACGATATGCGATACCACTTGTCACTACCAACCACTATCACGGTGGGACCCGTCACGATTCGGGGTTTCGTGAATTCTCCGTAATTCCTTCGACACCGAAAGTTCCGAACTGCTGAACCCCGATCCTCTGGGATCTTGCGCCACGTATCCAGCTGAGATCAACGGTCCTGATCTTCTCAAGAAATCACTAATCGCGATTTCGTCATATGCAAATCCTTTGACCACAGAAACTCTGATATCCCGAGTTCCGATGGCTTTCTTTCTTGCGCGCCCACGTTTAAATCCTGCGCAACTTTCCCCAAATCTAATGGCTGGCGGGATTTTGCTGATCTGTCCACGAATCCTAACCGTTGACTCCTTCTCCTCGATTTTTTCTAAAAGAAATTCCTAAGGACCCCTGCCGAGACTTGTTCTCCAAGTTTGCACTTGCTGCTCCTACTTGAGGCTCCCTCGACACGAACCTTCTATGTTCCCTTCCAATGATATCACAAAGGTTCTATCCCTCCTAAGCTTATCCTTATTTCACAAGTCTTTATGCGAACTTGCTGCACGCACTCTTGCGGCAAAGCTCCAAATACAACTAGGTATTGGAACTCTTCGACTCTGCGCACTCCTGCAGCAGAAATCTTCCACTCCCTTAGCTCAGAATTGCAACCCTGAGTTTTCTTCTAGCCTGCGCACGCATTGCACGGCTCCGCTGCCAAATCTACACGTCTGAGATGAAGACAAAAGCTATCCCTAAGCAAACCCTGCAGTCACGCACTCCTTGCGGACAAATTCAACTGCACCCCTTGCAGGAATTCTCTGGCTCACTTAGAGAAACAATTGAAACTCATTCACTCCTTCTCCCAGATTTCAAATCAACCATGAAATTGCATGCACAGTATATAAAAGCAAATGCATAACAGAAAACAAGCATTCATGAGCATAATATCAACAATACACAGAGACGAACACAACCATGGAATTGAATCAAAGCTTCCTTCTATTAATTCAATCTGTACATGAGTGTTCTTCCTACACTTCCCTGCTCTGCCCTGCTTGCTCTCAATGATCCTCTTACAATGATACAAAGGAAGGTGTCTATATCCGTTTTCCCTCTCGAATACTACAACTATCAAATCTACAATTTAAATCCTATCTAATAGCATTAAATCTATTAAATGCCTCCCTATCTACTAAGGACGAGATCTTAAAGGCTCAAGGTCCCCTTTTACAATACAAGTGTGCTTCTTTAATGACTTCATTTAAAGAGCGGCGCAACAACTTCCTAGTATTTCAAAATGTATGATGGCGCTGTCCAGCTGGTTCCTTTGAAGGTGTTGACTCGCTTGATGAGTGAGCGATGCTCCTGCATCATACTCCTCGGCTTGAAAAATTTCATGGGCTCCGTCCATGAGCTCCTGCACAGTCTGTCCATGCTTCTGTATAACTGCTTCAATCTCCCAGCTGGCGTCGTCCACTGGGTGATTCTTCCATTTCACCAGGTACTCGAGGTACTGCTTTCGCCTGGTCTTCTTTCCTACTCTCTTGTCCAGTATGTACTCCATTTGTGGTTTTTCTGCAACTGGTAATTGCCTCTGCCACTGGATCACTGGTTCCTCAGTTCTAGTTTCTGTTTCTCCAGCCCTATATGGATATAAATCTGCCACATTAAAAACTGGAGATATCTCGATGCCATCCGGTAATTCAATTTCATAATCATTTTCTCCAGATTTCTTCAGGACTCTGCACGGTCCGATTTTCTTCATCTTCAACTTGTTATATGTTCCCCTTGGGAACCTTTCCTTCCTTAAGTGTGCCAGAACCATATCACCAACTTCAAACTGGAGTTGTCTCTTTCACTGATCGGCTCTGTGCTTGTACTCCTGATTTGAGTCTTGCAATCGCTGCTTCACCTTGCTGTGAAGTTCCCTCATCGCCTCAGCGAATTCTTCTGCACTTCCGCTGCTAGTCGCAGCCTGTTCTGACTCCCTGAGTTCAGAAACTCCTCTCGGTTGTGTCCCATACACAATCTGAAATGGGATTTTGCCTGTACTCCGATTCACCGAATCATTGTATGCAAATTCTGCCTATGGTAACACATTGTCCCAGCTGCCATGGTGCTCCGTCACCAGGCTTCTCAAAAAATCTCCCAGACTTCTGTTGACTACTTTCGTCTGCCCATCCGTCCATGGATGATATGCTGAACTAAATGCCAAATTAGTTCCCATCTTCTTCCATAGCATCCTCCAGAAATGACCTATGAACTTGGTATCCCTATCCGAGACTATGCTCCTCGGCAATCCATGAAGTCTAACAACCTCCTTGAAAAACAAGTTTGCAATGTGGGTCGCGTCGCTGGTCTTCTGACACGGAATAAAATGTGCCATCTTTGAAAACCTGTCCACCACCACAAATATGGAATTGACTCCTCTCCGTGTTCTTGGCAAACCCAATACAAAATCCATACTTATTGCCTCCCATGGCCTCTCGGGTATGGGCAATGGCTGATAAAAACCTGTGTTTTGCTTTCGTCCCTTCGAATGTTGACAAATCCTACATCTGTCAACAAATATTTTGACATCTGTTCGCATGCCCGGCCAAAAGTACGATTCGCTCAGCTTCGCGAATGTTTTGTCATGACCAAAGTGACCTGCTAAGCCCCCACTGTGCTTCTCTTTCACCAAATTCTCCCTCATGGAGAAATTCAGAATGCACAGTTGATTGCCTCTGAATAGCAATCCCTCCTGGATCAGGTAGTCTATCCAAGGAGACCGATCTCTGAGAACCAGATTCTCAGCTGCTTCATACGCTTCTCCAAAATCTACGTCCCCTGCATACATGTCTTTCAGATTTTCAAAACCCAATGTCTTGATTCTGAACTCCTACAGCAACAAACATTTCCTGCTCAAAGCATCAGCCACTTTGTTAGCAGTTCCTGAAATGTGTTTGATCACAAACGTGAAGTTCTGCATATACTCTACCCATTTTGCATGCTTCTGGTTCAACTTATCCTGTTGACTCACAAACTGCAATGCATGATTATCGCTGTACAATACAAATTCCTTGGGTATCAAGTAATGCCTCCACTTTTTCAATGCCTATACAATGGCATAAAACTCTTTATCATAAGTGGAGTATTTCAACTTTGCTTCATCCAACTTCTCACTGAAATAGGCAACAGGTCTGTCATCTTGACTCAAGACCCCTCCTACGGCATACCCGCTTGCATCACATTTCACCTGAAATGTCTTCTGAAATTCTGGCAAAACTAACACTGGTTGCTCTGTGATCTTTTGCTTCAACAGATTGAAGCTTCTCTCAGTCTCTGCTGTCCAATGAAAAAATTTATGTCGTTTCTTCACTGTGTCCATCATTGCTGTGCTAATTCCACTGAAATTCCTGATGAATTTTCTATAGAAACTAGCCAAACCATGAAAACTCCTTACCTCAAAAACATTCCTGGGCGATGGCCAATTCTTGATCACTTCTACCTTCTCAGGATCCATCTTTAATTCATTCGCTGAAATAAAAAAACCCAAATAAATGAGCTATGTCTTCATGAAGGAACACTTCTTCATGTTGACCAACATCTTCTCCTGTTGTAGCCTTCTCATCAAAATAGCCAAATGCTTTAAATGCTCAGCCTTGGTCTTGCTGAAGATCAGTATATCGTCCATATATACAACGACAAATTTTCCGATGAATTCCCTCAGGACTTCATTCATCAGTCTCATGAATGTACTCGGTGCGTTGGTTAGACCAAACGACATGACTAGCCATTCGTACAAACCTTCATTTGTCTTGAATGCTGCCTTCCACTCATCACCCTCTCTCATGCGAATCTGGTGATATCCGCTCTTGAGATCTATCTTCGAAAAATAATTTTCCCCACTTAGGCAATCCATCAGATCATCCATCCTCGACAGTGGAAATCTATACCTGATGGTGATTTTGTTAATCGCTCTGGAGTCTGTACACATTCTCGAGCCTCCATCTTTCTTTGGACTTAGTACTGTTGGAACAACACATGGACTCAGGCTTTCCCTGACCATTCCTTTGTCCAACAGATCCTGTACCTGCCTTTTGATCTCCTCATTCTCCTGTGGCGTCAATCTATATGCAACTTTATTTGGCAAACTTGCTCCTGGTATGAGGTCAATGTGGTGACTCACAATCTGCATTGGGGGCAACGAACGAGGTAGTTCGTCCACGATGATATCAACGAACTCTCCCAGCAGTTCCTGAATCTCGTCTGGCAGATCATCCACTCTTGTGCTAGTCAGGACAATTCTCGGTTTCCTGACCACAAAGAATTGTGAATCTTCCTTCTTCTCCATCTCTGTGAGAAGCTCCTTCCCACTCATGAGAAGTATGGTGTTACTTACTTCCGGCTTTACCTCCTTATCCTTGATCGGAAGTAATCTGTGTGTCCTCCCATCCTTCTCCAGGGTATATGTGTTCATCCTCCCATCATGGACAACATTTCTTTCATATTGCCATGGTCTCCCCAATAATACATGACAGACATCCATGGGAATAACATCACACAGAATTTTATCCTTATATTCTCCCATTTTGAAATCAACTAAACATTGTTTAGTGACACTCACCTGATGTCCCTTTTACAGCCATGATACTTTGTATGGACTCGGGTGATCAGTCGTCTCCAGCTCCAACTTTTCCACCATCTCGGTTGAAACGAGATTATCAGTGCTTCCGCTGTCCACAATGACCTTGCATTTCCAGCCCTTGGTCTTGCACGTTGTCCTGAACAGTCTGGTCCTCTCAGCTGTGTCCTCCACCTTCTTCTCGGGTGTTAAGAGAACTTTGTGTACCATTAGTGACTTCCCACTTCCGGTGTCTTCATCCTCAACATCAAGCCTCTGCGTTTCTGTGATGTGAGCTTCTTCTGTATCCTTCTTCTTCTCTGGACACTCAAATGACTTGTGCCCATTCTTCCCACATGTAAAACATGTGATCACTCCTCCTCTTCCTCTGCCTCGACCTCTAGTATGAGGAAGAGCATTCGCATCAGCATAATCCCCCCACTAATCATTCTGTTTCCTTCTTGGTTCAACATATGGTTGCCTCTGTGAGGTTCTGCCCCTTTCAACCTTACCTTGAGGTTTCTTCCACTCCTCCTTGGGCTTCTAGTATTTGTCCTGGGCAACTGCCTTGCCTCTGGGCTAACTTCTGCCTCGCCCTCACTGACCTTGCTTGAGGCTCAGCTTCTCCTCGGATTTCAGAGCCATCTGGTAAGCATCCTCAACTGTTCTGATGGTTACCATAATTAACTCATCCTGAATGTCATATCTCAGACCATTCAGATATCTTGCCACCTTCTCATCATCGCTCTC
Organism: Picea glauca; assembly: GCA_000966675.3. NCBI lineage: Eukaryota > Viridiplantae > Streptophyta > Pinopsida > Pinales > Pinaceae > Picea > Picea glauca. The sequence goes on from JZKD02S2064661.1 coordinate 57,192, forward strand.
CCGATGACCTGCTCTGATGTTGAGTCTGTAAAACTCTTCGGTGTACTCCTTCACTGTCATCAACTTCTGTCTCAAGTTCTGCATTTGCCTGAACAGTGTGATCTGGTAATCCCTTGGGATGAATTTCTCTTTCATATTAGCGATCATCCTGTCCCAGCTCTTGATTTTCTGTTTTCCCTTGGAACGTCTATCCGCCTGTAGCTCGTCCCACCACAACGCTACATGTCCTTTCAATCGGGTGACAGCATGTCTGACTTTCTTGTCCTCTTCGATTTCTTCATAGTCGAAGTAGGTGTCAAGAGCTCGGATCCAATCCAGCAACTCTTTTGCATCCAGGCTTCCCTCGTAGACTGAAATATCTATTTTTGCCTTCGCACCCATTCTGGCGATGGCTTTAATCAATCGCTCGGTTGATGCATCCTCTGCAGCGACTTCTTCTGCATGTCTAGCTTCCTCTTCAACCTCGAAATCGCTAATATCCCCTGCACCAACTCTGCGTCTTTGTGCAGTCTCCATCTCCTCAAGCCTTTCTCGAAGATCTCTCATCTGCCGCTCCATTTCTGGATTTCCTGCTGGCCTACCTCTTCTTCTCACCTCCTTGTCTTCGGGATCTGGTGATTGTCTTTCTCTCCTTGGCGGCATGATGTAATCCCTGTCTCTACTTCAAAAAGAAAAGATACTCCTGCTCTGATACCACTTGACGCAACCTTCCCCACTTCTTGGAGGAATGATCGCTATCACTAGGACCTTCTCTGACTTTGGCCCGAAGAACGTCAATGTTCTTCTAACTCCCTGTCGAGAATTCTTCACCCACAGCAACTCCCTTCTGACCTCCCTTCGCAAATCGGGAAATCGAAACTCGCAAGATCGCGAGTTCGCCACTCACGAGATCGGGTCTTTCAATCCCCTGAAACCCGATGATCAAAGAGTCAACGCTCCCGTTCTATCGGGGATTTCCCTATCGGGAAATCGGCACATGAATTTTCATGGTCCGCTTACACCACAAACCTCCGAACCCCGAACTCCGATGGCACATGCGCTATCTCCTCACCACATCACCTCCTCTCTCCGCGCGATTGGGAATCGCGGGATCGCGATTTCACCAGTCACAATTCTTTGCACCGTAAAACCCCGAATGCCGAACCTCCGATGACACCTGTCCTCGTTACTGCCGCTTGGACTCCACACACCCGCAGTGATCAGAAAATCGCTGGTCGAAAATTCACGATTTTCGTGGCACCGGTTCACAAGACCTCCCAAGTCCTGAACCCCGATATGCGATACCACCTGTCACTACCAACCACTATGACGGTGGGACCTGTCGCGATTTGGGGTTTCATGAATTCTCTGTAATTCCTTTGAGACCGAAAGTTTCGAAGTGCCGAACCCCAATCCTTTGGGATCTTGCTCCACGTATCCAGCTGAGATCAATGGTCCTGATCTTCTCGAGAAATCGCTAATCGCGATTTCATCATATGCAAATCCTTCGACCATGGAAACTTCGATATCCCGAGTTCCGATGGCTTTCTTTCTTGCGCACCCACATTAAAATCCTGCGCAACTTTCCCCAAATATGATGGCTGGTGGGATTTCGCTGATCTGTCCGTGAATCCTAACCGTTGACTCCTTCTCCTCGATGTTTTCTAAAAGAAACGCCTAAGGACCCCTGCCAAGACTTGTTCTCCAAGTCTGCGCTTGCTGCTCCTACTCGAGGCTCCCTCGACATGAACCTTCTATGTTCCCTTCCAATGATATCACAAAGGTTCTATCCCTCCTGACCTTATCCTCATTTCACAAGTCGTTATGAGGACTTGTTGCACGCACTCTTGCAGCAAAGCTCCAAATACGACTAGGTATTGGAACTCTTCGACTCTGCGCACTCCTGCAACAGAAATCTTCCACTCCCTTAGCTCAGAATCGCAACCCTGAGTTTGCTTCTAGCCTGCGCACGCCTTGCACGGCTCTGCTACCAAATCTGCACGTCTGAGATGAGGACAAAAGCTATCCCTAAGCAAACCCTACAATCACGCACTCCTTGTGGACAAATTCAACTGCACCCCTTGCAGGAATTCTCTAGCTCACTTAGAGAAACAATTGAAACTCATTCACTCCTTCTCCCAGATTTCAAATCAACCATGAAATTGCATGCACAGTATATAAAAGCAAATGCATGACAGAAAACAAGCATTCATGAGAATAATATCAACAATACACAGAGAGGAACACAGCCATGGAAATGAATCAAAGCTTCCTTCTATTAATTCAATCTGTACATGAGTGTTCTTCCTACACTTCCCTGCTCTGCCCTGCTTGCTCTTAATGATCCTCTTACAATGATACAAAGGAGGGTGTCTATATCCGTTTTCCCTCTCGAATCCTACAACTATCAAATCTACAATTAAAATCCTATCTAACAGCATTAAATCTATTAAATGCCTCCCTATCTACTAAGGATGAGAGCTTAAAGGCTCAAGGTCCCCTTTTACAATACAAGTGTGCTTCTTTAATGACTTCATTTAAAGAGTGGTGCAACAACTTCCTAGTATTTCAAAATGTATGCTGGCGCTGTCCAGCTGGTTCCTTTGAAGGTGTTGGCTCGCTTGATGAGTGAGCGATGCTCCTGCATCAAGATGCATCAAAACTAGGGTTATTAGTGCCTAAAGTTATATTCGATGTTTTAACACACCTCCCATTTCGTTACGACAACAAGCCTCACATAACAAGTGCAATTTTTTTTTTTGTGTGTGTGTAGGAAGGTAATAATGAAATTATACTCAACATCGCAACACGATGACGAACACAACGCATGCAACTCATGCCACAACAAACATAATGACCTAACATAAAATCACATCAAGCACTTTGAAGCAATGTACAACATTCAACCGACGAAGAATAAGAATGACTAATAAAACTACACTGGTAATCATAGAGTTTATTCTCCATTAAAGCTTTCATCTTACATCATTAAATTCCTACATCATAATCAAGTGTCTATATACATTCATGATAACTCTTTCTCATCCAGTTTACATAACATCATCATCTTTACAATCCTTTCAGTAAAAATAAAGATAATCTAAAACTACAACCTATTATATAAAGCCTTACATCATTAGTCTAAAGCATTAGTAAAAATAATGATTAATTTAATACTTCTTATGTAAAGCTTCCAACAAAATTACTTATTAATCTAATAGTATTTTGTATTGCTTATCATGTACCTAAAGCTTCAAGCAATTATGATTAATCTAATACTGATTAATCTAATATTTTTATATAAACAACTTATCATTTATATGAAACCTGAAGCAAATAATGGTTATTCTAATACTGATTAATATAATGTTGTTTATATATACAGCTTATCATAAAATGAGGTTTCAAGTAAAAATAATGATTAATACAATACAACAACAAGTTCAAATCAAGCTTTATGTCAATACATTTTACCACCCTGGAATGCACACACTGTAAACAAGGTGTAATAAAGGTGAAATTATTCTATCAATCCAGAAATAAAGGTGAGATGTGTGCTAGTTGTCACATGCACCCTCCCTTGATTAAAGGCAAGCTCTGACATCTCTTCCATAACGCAATTTCTGAAATAAGCCAAAATATGTCAGTTGCAAAAATCGCTTCCAACCTAACATCTCCGCCATAGTAAATCACTGGCAGTAAATTTAGATGCCACACTAACAACTTAGATGTTCTGAATTACAAAACAATGCCAATTTTAACTGCGCATGATTTTCTCTATGTAAATTACATTGCGCGGTAGATATTTAAAAGGGAATTAAAAATCTGCAATTTGAAATGGAATCTCGGCGAAGCAAAGCTCTTAACCGCTACTTATTCATTTATATGTCTAGTAGGCTGTCATGATAAAAACGATGAAGCATGAATGAGATACAAAATCAAATTACCTAGGATTAAGTGAATTTATATAAGTAAAAAAAATATTGTCGAAGGCTTATACATCCAATGGCTCCGGTCGTGGGCGGGAACGAATTTGAACTCGATCTATAACTTCCTTTGTTTCTTTTTAACCTCCGTAAGTAACTGGTGGAGGTTCAACCGTGGGATCCACATCTGGCTATGAAACTGTAGCAAGAGCCTGGCCTGACATTAAAATCTGTACTGAGCTAGAGGAAGCAAGGACGGAAGGTACGCCCAGCGGGGCTCTGCTCTCAAAAGAATATACTGTGCAATGATCGATGGTAATAATGCTCTCTCTCTCCAGACACATACAGTATTTTCCACCTTATCCAGTATATATTTCCTACCAAGAGTAAGATGTAGTGAAGGTAAAAAAATTGTCGTCGAAGAAGACATGGGAGGGTATTTCTACAAACGGTTAAATTCTCCCAGGAAGATGAGAGGAGCATACACCTACAACTTGAGAATTTTTTTCTTCACGATGCGTGCTATTTGATTATAGCTGTCCTCAAAATTTGCATTACGGAAGGAGATATAATTTCTAACGATTCCCTCAACTATAATGTTCTGAATATCATCTTCGTAGTTGTTAGTGCATATGGGAAAGTTGGAATCTCAATGGGCTATAGTTTTAATCTGTCTAGGAAGCTTATTAAACAATCTGAAGGGAAATACAAAGTGGAAGCGCTACACATCCCTCTAAATGGAAACACAGTGCTATCAATTTAATTTAAAACGTAGGTAAAGCATCGGAGGTGGATGCTTAGCTTACATCTAATGAACCAGCAACCCAACACAGGTTAAATCCATAGGGTTAGCATAAAATTTCCACCAACGAGCATCAAACTCGCAGAGAACAGCTGTATAACGCTGCAGGTTGAAAAGGCCAACTAAATCCAGTGTGGAAAGCTTAAAAAGAATGCTGATGTATAAAAATCACTGACAAGAAGGTAAGTCACAGTCACTAAGTAGATTGGAGATGACAAGTAACTCACAGTCCCCATTGTAAAATTTCAGTCAAGTAAAGGAGATTGCAGCAAGAAAAATAAGAACGAGATCACAGTAAAAATGTTGGGATTTTGACACAAACAAAAATGCAGAAATTTTTTTCTTCAAATAAATTAAGGTGTAGACACAAAAACGCAGAGAATAAGGCCATTAATAAATCAACACAAAGTTAAGTTGTCCAACACTATATGAAAAAAAACCGCAAAATTAAAGAAGCTTGGCCATCAAGCAAATCCAGGTTATTTAAATGCATCAAGAAGCATGGCGAACCTTCAGCTAAGGAAAACATCAAGGGTAGCCGGCTAACAGGTTCATCCTTCGCTCATCATCCTCACACAGAAAAGCAGGGATTTGAGATCTGTAGGTCTTTTAATGCTAAGGCGACTACCGTAGATCAGGATCCTGGCCGAGTGCTCAGGCGAGGACTGAGGAGCTAGGGATGAAAGGAAAACAACCAATATGGTAACAATCAACACCACAGGGTGGTCATGACATGCTAGGAAACGAAGGTCATGGGAAATCAATCAACCAATCAATCAACTAGGATATAAAAATTTCAGTCATGAAACTAGACAACCAGTTTACCTACCCAATAAACATGCAAATCCAAATCATAAATCCTACAACAATCTACCATTCAAACGAAGAAAGCATACCGTTGCCTGTTCGCCTGCTTTGAGTGACGTTCGCGCGCTCCGTGCAACCCCTGCTTGCCGACCGATGAGACTTCACCAGCACCTCCCAGCCAACGCTAGGGGTACTCTTCTTCCCCCTTAGCCCCTCAAGCTACAAAGGGGCCACACACACTATCTAGAGATTTCGACTAGCTCTCAGCTTGCCTCGCAAGGCCGAGCTACCACTCCTCACCGAGCTGGGTATCCTAACTCCCACAAGTTAAATCAGTCAAGTAGATATTTTTGCAGCGTAAAGTTACACAAATAGAATATGGTCCTTCACCCTTCTCCCTCCTTCATTATATAGAGTTTCGAACTTCCTTTCTTTCCTAAAATCTCATTTAATTAAAGTTTTTAAAACTAAATTCCTAAAAATTCTTCTCCGTACAAGTGTCCCCCATCCCCTACATTCCTCCATAAATTAATTTCTTTAATTAAATAATTATCTTTATTTCCCTCACCCACCCAGAGTTACTCCTAGAATCACTCCTAGGTGTACCCAAATTCTCTTACAGGTTTTAATAACTTTCCCTTTTTATTAAATTGCTAGTTTAGTTTAAATTAGAAAGCTCTTAAATGGTAGATGCTTTACTAAGTTTGACCTTCCTCTTTTTCCCTTAAGTTCCCCTTTTTCCTTTTTATGTTTACCTCTTTTCCTAGTTTCCTAAAATTTTAGATTTTCCCTCTTTCCCCTTTTTAATTAGAACTCAAAAAGGCACATGTGGAATTTTAACCCTTTTTCCCTTTTATCATTTAATTATTATATTTTAATTTATCAAAAGATAAAACAATTAATTCCAATAGATTTATTTTATGAATAATTTAAATTTCTTACTCCCTTCATGTTACAAGATTTGACGAAGATCATAATTATTATTTAAGTTGTTTTTATTTTAATTATTATTATTTATTTATTTTGTTAAAGGTAGACAAAATTTTACCACTAGCGTAATTTAGACTAGACCCTAAATTTTTATGAAGGGCGACATTTTATTAGGGAAAATGTCTTTTTTTTAAACTTATTACAATGTTCATCCTAAGGCCGTCTAGGTTCATTCATTTATCAACAACATCATGACGTGCCCTTCAGGACGCACTAGGTGCTCCAAGGGTGCCACTGGCATCATATGTTCCTTTGCGCGACATGCCCTTTAGGACGCACTATGTGCTCCAAGGGTTCCACTCACCTCTTGACTGACTTGGCAGACATCAATAACCCCTGGAGTCAATAGTCCACTAGGTGAACTTATGGGAGACTAAGGGCCTCTAAGGAATAAGGCCCCCACCTTATTGTGCACCCCTTAGAATCATCGTGAGCGACTGTCACAGTATGCCCTCACGGCATCGTGGGTCCTCTCGAAATAGGTAATCGTTAACCTACAGTTCGATCCACGAAGGGAGTGCTAGTAGGTTGTGGCAGGGTTGCTGACCACACCTCTCCCTTAACATCTCTTGTATTCATGCGTGACCCCTTTACTCCACATGTGAGTCTGGTCGGCAAGCTATCGACAGCCTGCATCATCAACGAATCATGTCAGAATGTATCCATATCATATCATCTAATAAGAAGCACTAAATCATAGTGAAACAATCAAACCCCAATGGTACACTCCCCAACTCGATCCGGAGTCCAAGGGGTTCCATCGATGCCTCAGCATCCTCTAGGTCCATAATCCTGCACGCTCAGTAAAACCGAGTGAATAGCACCTGTCTATGTCGAGATGGAAAAACAACATGTCATCATCCCATAATGCCTCATAATCAAAATCAAAAGTTTTAATAGCATAATAATCCAGATCACTTGTGAGCAAGTGTCCTCAAAGAATAAGTTTCCTCAGTGCGCCAAAGCGGGATGTTACATACACCCCTCTTGGTCTAAACTTCATCCCGAAGTTTCACAGTATATATGCCGAAATAAAGTGTATCACAGTATCATATGTCTATCTATTAAACAAAAATGGAAACTACTGGTGCATATCATATGCATCCTCCCAGGTCACCGAGTGTGGACTATAATTGTCCCACTGGACCTTGACCTGATCTACCATTCGACGTCGTAGTTTTCAAACACAATGATCCAATATGCATACCAACTCAACAATGAGCACCCCCTTGTCCGATACCTGCAAGGAACTCATGTCAATAACATGTGTAGGATCACTAATATAATGTCTCAAAACAGATACATGAAATACATCGTGCATACGCCTCAAAGAATCAGGCAAGGCTAGTTGATAGGCCACGGGCCCCTTTTTCTTCACAATCTGGAAAGGTCCCATGAACCTAGGAGATATTTTAGCTCCCTTCCCAAAGTTGATCAAACTTTTATGCAGTTTAACCCGCAAGAAGACTCGATCACCGACCTCATAACTACGGTCGACATGGTGCGCATCGGAATAACTCTTCTGTCGATCCTGCGCTTCTTTAATTCTTTGTCTTATTATTTGCTTTTGCTCTTCTATTTCTTGGATCACTTCTGGTCCTACCAGGACCCTATCCTCAAGCCGATCCAAACTCAAAGGCGTCTGACACGGTTTCCCTTAAAGAAACTTGAAAGGCACCATCTTAATGGTGCTCTGGTAACTATTGTTGTAAGCGAACTCCACTAGTTGCAAGAATTCTTCCCAACGCTTTTGTTGGTCCATCACGTACATGCGCAACATGTTCTCCAAGGTTTGGTTCATTCGTTTGGTCTATCTGTCAGTATTCGGGTGATATGCAGTACTAAAGTTAAGTTGGGTTCCCAAGGCCTCTTGGAAACTCATCCAAAATCATCCAGTAAACACCGATCCTCGATCGGATATAATCCTCTTAGGCACACTATGCAGCCTCACAATCTCACTGATGAAAACTCTAGCTATGTTAGGTGCCTGATATGTCATATGCACAGGAATAAAGTGAGCACTTTTCATCAGAGTGTATACTACTATGAAAATCGAGTCATGTCTCCTTTCCTTCAATGGCAATCCAACAATAAAATCTATCGAAATAACCTCCCATGTCGATTCTGAAAGAGTGTGTGGTTGTACTAATCCTGCTGGGTGTCTATGTTCAGCCTTTACCTTCTGACATTCTAGACATCTGGCCACGTAGTTGACTATGTCTCCCTTCATTCCCTTCTAGAAGAATAAGGGTTTAAAGTTTGCCCTCATCTTCGTGACTCCTGGGTGAGCCATGTATACTGCTCTATGAGCCTCGCTTAGGATCAACATCCTCAACTCGTCGTTTGGCGGTACGTAGATTCGACTTTTAAACCTCAATAAACCATCGCTATCAAATGAAAATACCTCAAATCGTGGTACCATCATTGTGTTTTGTTCAATAAAACCCTTGAACTCTTTGTACCAGTCATCATTACGTTGTAAAGTTAGAATCCTTTCACACAGATTCATCTGAAAAGGCAGCACCGAAAAGATGCATGGTCTCCGAGTCAATGCATCTGCCACTCGGTTCACTGTTCCTTTTATGTAAGTAATCTCAAAGTCATACTCTCTAAGCAATTCCGATCAACGCCGTTGTCGTGCATTCAGGTCGCTTTGCATAAATATGTGTTGTAGTTCACAATGGTTGGTCTTTAGTTCGAATTTTCATCCAACAAGGTAATGCCTCTAAACCTTCAAGGCATAAATGATGGCTAACAACTCCAAATCGTGTGTCACATAGTTCTCCTCATGCCTTCTCAGTTTCCTTGAAATGTAAGCGATCACTCGTTCAGCTTGCATCAATACCCCACCCAAGCCTTCCTTGGATACGTCACTGTATACCAAGAAGTCTGCATCCATGTCAAAGACCTTTAGTATCGGTGTTGTTGCCAACAATTTCGTGAGCCTCTGAAATGCTTTCGTGCATTTCTCGGTCCAAACAAACTTCTTGTTCTTCTTCTGAAACTCCGTGATCGAATTTGCTATCTTTGAAAATCCCTTGATGAACCGTTGATAATATTGTTCTAAACCCATGAAGCTATGCACTTTCGGGACATTCATCGGTGCAGGCCATTCCATAATGGCCTCGACCTTCGCTGGATCCACGGTGATGCCTTTGCCGGAGATGACATGCCCTAAGTAGTGAATCTTTGATTGATAAAAAGAGCATTTGGACAACTTCCCATATAGTTTGTGCTCTTGTAGACACTATAGTACCAAGCGAAAGTGCTCATCATGCTCCTCCGTCGTCCGAGAGTAAATCAAATTATCATCAATGAATACTTGGACGAACTTGTCCAAGTACTCATGAAACACACCATTCATCAACCTTATAAATACCCCTGGGGAATTTTTCAGGCCAAATGGTAAAACAATAAATTCGTAATGTCCAAACCTCATCTTCAAGGTAGTCTTAGGGACGTCATCCTCCTTGATCCGTAACTGGTGATACCCTGATCACAAATCGATATTGGAGAACACCGTCGCACCCTTCATTTGATCGAACAGATCATCAATTATCGACAATGAAAACTGATTATTGATCGTGGCCTTTTTCAATTGACAGTAGTCAATGCAGAGCCTCCACGACACATCCTTCTTTCGTATGAAAATAATAGGTGCACCCCATGGTGACACACTAGGACGTATTAGTATCAGGTCCAACAATTCCTTCAGTTGCATTTTCAACTCTTGTAACTCCGGAGACGACATCCAATAAGGCATCTTTGATACTGGTTCAGTCCCCAGTTTGAGGTCTATGGTAAACTCCAAATCCCTCTCGGGCGACATCCCAGGTAACTCCTCCGGAAATACGTCTGCAAAATCTCTCACCACCGAAAGGTGTTCTAGACCTTCCGCTACTCCCTTCTTGTTTAACGCAAGGATCACATAAATCTTGCACCCCTTGCGCATGCACTTCCAAAGTTGTAAGTGTTAGTAATAATTCTAGTCATGGGTTCGAGAATCTTTCGGCCCCGCTAGTCGCACAAATGCTCAAGCGCGGCTCGGAGAGTTTCTGTTTTGATTTTCCAAGTAGCGGGTCAAGCAAGTGGGCAAAGTTTTGATATTGGCAGCCGTGATCCATCCACGAAGCAGATCAACGGTCATTGGGATCTCGGGGTTGTAAATTCACCCGACATTTAGCAGTAAAGGGGTCCTTTCT
>JZKD02S2064661.1:73885-87364 GCA_000966675.3 Picea glauca
CGGAGCCTCTAATCAGTCCCTTTAATTCTCTTAGCGCTGAATGACTTGGAATTGGAGGATCCAGTCAAGTCCTCTTTCAGCTTCTTGAAGCCCTGAACCAGGAGGATCCTGTTTTTGGAGTTTTTCCTCTACAAAATGCTGCAAGCCTGATGCCCAGAGCTGTTTGTCCACTTCCTCCTAAGTCTTCCACCTGTTCATGTTTAAATCAACCCACTGGATGAAGTTAGGATTCCAGACCTCCACCGTCCTTATGAACCAGACTCAGTCCCTGAGTTAGAGTGATACCTCCTAGAGCCGTTATCTCCATTTGATCACCCTCCATAAACAAATCGTGACATAAAACTGATGGGCGTTGGGCTCTGCTCCTACAAGCAATCCAGGAGTGACTTCTGACGCTAACATTAAGGAAGAGATGAACCTCAAGGAGACTCCCTGGTTCCAACCTACAATCACACATCTCTTTCCCTCATCATTGACCAAGCTCAATCGTTTCGTCTTACAGTTGAGTATCGCCTCATGCGATTCCAACTAGTCCATACCAATCACGACGTCATAAGATCCTAAGATCGTGACGTATAGGGTGGCCCTCATGAAAAACTCTCCTAGGTTAAGGGTACAACCCGTAACCTTTCCTCCAAACTTTTGTTTGGCTCCCGAAGCCATATCTACGAAGCTAAACTTGTCCTTTTCGACTTCCTTTACCTTAATCCTTTTTAGCACTGCACCAGAAATGAAACTCTCAATAGCACCGGGATCTATCAAAATACTAAGGGTTTGGTCAGTGACGGTACCTGTCGTCTCGAGCAAAGTCGACTGATGCCTTGCTTGGCAGTTATTCACCGCTGCATGAATCCGATGGGCCTTGTCCATATCTCCCACAATAGTGGGTCCAGCTGATCCGAATGCTCTAGTACTCTCCACCAGGTAGTTGCGTTGGTAGTGTGGCTCCCCACACGTTCAGCACCCCTTCTTCATCCCAGTAGCCCTAGTACCCGAAGTAGAAGATGACAGCCCATCAGCCTAGAATCCTGGTCTGTTCTGCTGAAGAGGCCTAAACTGTTGTTGTTGCGGTTGATGCTGTTGCTGATGTTGTGGTCCCTGATAAGATGTCTGTTGTTGAGGTGTTGGTCGCTGAGGTGTAGTGAAAGTGGATCCCCTCTAGAAGCCACAATATCTTAGTGTATGTATGGCTGGTGTCTGATGCTGCTGTGCTCCATATGACACCTGCCCTGCTGGTCTCGCTGGAGTCCTGGTTTGACCCTCGTTGTTAAGCTCCTCCTATGCTATGAGGGCCTTCTGGACAACATCATGCAAGGTTTGAGGCATCAAAATCCTGACCTTTGCACGTATGCTGCCGTTAAGGCCGAACAAAAACTTGTTGACCTTAAGTTTCTTAGTGTTAAGGTGCGTAGCATACTGAAGCAACTCCATAAAGTAGGCCTCGTACTCGGGCACTGTATGACTACCCTGTCGTAAGGCGTTGAACTCATTGAGCTAGTGCTCAATGAATTCCTCTCAAAGGTACCTCTCTCAAAACCGTTCCTCGAACAGTTCCCATGACACGTCTTCAACGACCACGTTTAGCTGTGGTAGGAGTGTCTTCCACCATAGAAGAGTGATCCCCTTCAGTTGAAAGACCACCATGTGGACCTTCATGTTGGAGGTATAATCACGAAGTGAAAAACACATCGCCATATTCTCCAACCATGCCTCGAAGGCTGCACCGTCTGGGGCACCAAAGAATTCGGGAAATTTGACCTTCTCGAGTTCACGACGAATGCTACTAGTATCAACCGGAGCACACAGTGGAACCTCAGTGGGTGCAGGAGCCCTACCCTCATCTCTGTCCAAACGGCTGATCAGTGCCTCGGACATGCACTGAAAAGAACTCATCATTTCGACGAAATCACCAACCGATATCTTCTCCTATCCAAGAACCTACTCGTCTCCCTGGGGGTTAGACCACTCAGGCATGGATGCTACTGGAGGCATCGCGCCTCCTCCCCTAGCACCCCGTCGTCTGCCTCCGTGGCGTCCTCTAACCATGATTACCTGCACGAATACAAGTCAACTCAATTAGAACCAATATAATCAGATCATATCAACGAAAGTTGTAGTGATCCCCAGTTGCGGGTTGAACCTTCTCTGATACCATATGTAACGCACCTCCCATTTCGTTACGACAACAAGCCTCACATAACAAGTGAATATTTTTTTTTTTTGTGTGTGTGTAGAAAGGTAATAATGACATTATACTCAACATTGCAACATGACGATGAACACAACGCATGCAACTCATGCCACAACAAACATAACGACCTAACATAAAATCACATCAAGCACTTGGAAGCAATGTACGACATTCAACCGACGAAGAATAAGAATGACTAATAAAATTACACTGGTAATCATAGAGTTTATTCTCCATTAAAACTTTCATCTTACATCATTAAATTCCTACATCATAATCAATTGTCTATATACATTCATGATAACTTTATCTCATCCAGTTTACATAACATCATCAACTTTACAATCCTTTCAGTAAAAATAAAGATAATCTAAAAATACAACCTGTTATATAAATCCTTACATCACTAGTCTAAAGCATCAGTAAAAATAATGATTGATTTAATACTGCTTATGTAAAACTTCCAACAAAAATACTTATTAATCTAATACTGTTTTGTATTGCTTATCCTGTACCTAAAGCTTCAAGAAATTATTATTAATCTAATACTGATTAATCTAATATTGTTATATAAACAACTTATCATTTATATGAAGCCTGAAGTAAATAATGGTTAGTCTACTACTAATTAATATAATGTTGTTTATATATACATCTTATCATAAAATGAGGTTTCAAGTAAAAATAATGATTAATACAATACAACCACAAGTTTAAATCAAGCTTTACGTCAATACATTTTACCACCCTAGAATGCAAACACTATAAACAAGGTGTAATAAAGGTGAAATTATTCTATCAATCCATAAATAAAGGTGAGGTGTGTGCTAGCTGTCACATGCACCCTCCCTTGATTAAAGGTAAGCTCTGACATCTCTTCCATAACGCAATTTTTGAAATAAGCCAAAATATATAGGGGCTTCCGCAGTGCAAGATATTAGATATTATTTTTGGGATTAACTGCGTAGTGTAAGTCATTAATCTATGATCCATATTCATGAATATTCATGAATATGGGTCATAGATTAATGACTTACACTACGCAGTTAATCCCAAAAATCATATCTAAGCCAGAATATGTCAGTTGCAAAAATCGCTTCCAATTTGACATCTCCGCCATAGTAAATCGCTGGCAGTAAATTTAGATGCCACACTAACAACTTAGATGTTCTGAATTATAGAACAATGCCAATTTTAACCACGCATGATTTTCTCTGTGTAAATTACATTGCACGGTAGATATTTAAAAGGGAATTAAAACTCTGCAATTTGAAATGGAATCTCAGCGAAGCAAAGCTCTTAACTGCTACTTATTAATTTATATGGCTAGTAGGTTGTCACGATAAAAACAATGAAGCACAGACGAGATACAAAATCAAATTACCTAGGATTAAGTGAATTTATATAAGTAAAAAAATTTATTGTCGAAGGTTTATACATCCAATGGCTCCGGTCGTGGGCAGGAATGAATTTGGACTTGATCTCTAACTTTCTTTGTTTCTTTTTAACCTCTGTAAGTAACTGGTGGAGGTTCAACCGTGGGATCCACATCTGGCTATGAAACTGTAGCAAGAGCTTGGCCTGACATTAAAATCTTTACTGAGCTAGAGAAAGCAGGGACAGAAGGTACGCCTAGTGGGGCTCTGCTCTCAAAAGAATATACTATGCAACGATCAATGGTAATAATGCTCTCTCTCTCCATAAACATACGGTATTTGCCACCTTATCTAGTATATATTTCCCACCAAGAGGAAGATGCAGTGAAGGTAAAATGGTCATCGTCGAAGAAGACAGGGGAGGGCATTTGTACAAATGGTTAAATTCTCCCAGGAAGATGAGAGGAGCATATTCCTACAAGTTGAGAAGTTTTTGCTTCATGATGTGTGCTATTTGATTATAGCTGTCCTCAAAATTTGCATTACGGAAGGAGATAACATTTCTAACGATTCCCTCAACTATAATGTTCTGAATATCGTCTTCGTAGTTGTGAGTGCATATGGGAAAGTTGGAATCTCAATGGGCTATAGTTTTAATCTGTCCAAGAAGATTATTAAACAACCTGAAGGGAACTACAAAGTGGAAGCGCTATGCATTCCTCTAAATGGAAACGCACTGTTGTCAATTTAATTTAAAATGCAAGTAAAACATCGGAGGTAGTCACTCATCTTACATCCAATGACCCAGCAACCCAACATAGGTTAAATCCACAGGGTTAGCATAAAATTTCCACTAATGGGCATCAAAATCACAGAGAACAACTGGATAACGCTGCTGGTTGAAAAGGCCAACTAAATCCGGTGTGGAAAGCTTAAAAAGAACACTGATGTATAAAAATCGCTGACAAGAAGGTAAGTCACAGTCACTAAGCAGATTTGAGATGACAAGTAACTCACAGTCCCATTGTAAAATTCCAGTCAAGTAAAGGAGATAGCAGCAAGAAAAATAAGAACAAGATCATAGTAAAAATGTCGATATTTTGACACAAACAAAAATGTAGGCAAAGTTTTCTTCATATAAATTAAGGTGCAGACACAAAAACGCAAAGAATAAGGCCATTAATAAATCAACATAGAGTTAAGTTTTCCAACACTATATAAAAAAAACCCTCAGAATTAAAGAAACTTGGCCATCAAGAAAATCCAGGTTATTTAAACGCATCAAGGAGCATGGCGAATCTTCAGCCAAGGACAACATCAAGGGTAGTCGGCTAACAGGTTCATTCTTCGCTCATCATCCTCGCACAAAAAAGCAGGGCGTTGAGATCCATAGGTCTTTTAACGCTAAGGTGATGACCGTAGATCAGGCTCCTGGACGACTGCTCAGGTGAGGATTGAGGAGCTAGGGACGAAAGGAAAACAACCAATATGGTCACAATCAACACCACAGGGAGGTCACGACATACCGAGAAATGAAGGTCATGGGAAATCAGTCAGCTAGGCTATAAAAATTTCAGTCATGAAACCAGACAACTAGTTTACCTACCCAATAAACATGCATATCCAAATCATATATCCTACAACA
Organism: Picea glauca; assembly: GCA_000966675.3. NCBI lineage: Eukaryota > Viridiplantae > Streptophyta > Pinopsida > Pinales > Pinaceae > Picea > Picea glauca. The sequence continues at coordinate 79,098 of JZKD02S2064661.1, forward strand.
ATCTACCATTCAAACGAAGAAAGCGTATCGTTGCATGTTCACCCACTCTAAGTGATGTTCGTGCGCTCCATGCAACTCCCACTTACCGACCGACGAGACTTCACCGGTACCTTCCAGCCAACCCTAGGGGTACTCCTCTTCCCCCTTAGCCCCTTGAGCCGTAAAGGGGCCACACACACTATCTAGAGATTTCAACTAGCTCCCAGCTCACCTCGCAAGGCCAAGCTACCACTCCTCACCGAGTTGGGTATCCCAACTCCCACAAGTTAAATCAGTCAAGTAGATATTTATGTAGTGTAACGTTACGCAAACAAAAGAAGGTTCTTCATCCTTCTCCCTCCTTCACTATATAGAGTTTCAAACTTCCTTTCTTTCCTAAAATCTCATTTAATTAAAGTTTTAAAAAATAAATTCCTAAAAATTCTTCTCCGTACAAGTGTCCCCCATCCCCTACACTCCTCCATAAACTAATTTATTTAATTAAATAATTATCTTTATTTCCGTCACCCACCTAGAGTTACTCCTAGAATCACTCCTAGGTGTCCCCAACTTCTCTTACAGATTTTAATAACTTTCCCTTTTTATTAAATTTCTAGTTCAGTTTAAATTAGAAAGCTCTTAAATGGTAGATGCTTTACTAAGTTTGACCTTCCGCTTTTTCCCTTAAGTTCCCCTTTTTCCTTTTTATGTTTACCTCTTTTCCTAGTTTCCTAAAATTTTAGATTTTCCGTCTTTCCCCTTTTTACTTAGAACTCAAAAAGGCGGGTGTGGAATTTTAACCCTTTTTCCCTTTTATCATTTAATTAGCATATTTTAATTTATCAAAAGATAAAACAATTAATTCCAATAGATTTTGTTTATGAATAATTTAAATTTCTTACTCCCTTCGTGTTACAAGATTTTACGAAGATCATAATTATTATTTAAGTTTTTTTTATTTTAATTATTATTATGTTTTTTTTAAAGGTAGACAAAATTTTACCACTAGCGTAATTTAGACTAGACCCTAAATTTTCGTGAAGGGAGACATTTTATTAGGGAAAATGTTTTTTTTTTAAACTTATCACAATGTTCATCCTAAGGCCGTCTAGGTTCATTCATTTATCAACAACATTGCGACGTGCCCTTCAGGATGCACTAGGTGCTCCAAGGGTGCCACTCACCTCATCTATTCGCTTGCGGGACGTGCCCTTCAGGACGCACTAGGTGCTCCAAGGGTGCCACTCGCCTCATCTATTCCCTTGTGTGATGTGCCCTTTAGAACGCACTACGTGCTCCAAGGGTGCCACTCCTCTCTTGACTGACTTGGCAGACAACAATAACCCCTGGAGTCAACACTCCACCAGGTGAACTTGTGGGAGACTAAGAACCTCTAAGGATTAAGGCCCCCGCCTTATTGCGCGCCCCTTAGAATCATCGTGAGCGACTCTCTCAGTCTTCCCTCATGGCATCGTTGGTCCTCTCGAACTAGGTAATTGTTCACCTACAGTTCGAGCCACAATGGGAGTGCTAGTAGGCTGTGGCAAGGCTGTTGACCACACCTCTCCCTCAACATCTTTGATAGTGGTGCGTGACCCCTTTACTCCACATGTGAGTCTGGTCGGCAAGCTATCGTCAGCCTGCATCATCAACGAATCATGTCAGAATATATCCATATCATATCATCTAATCAGAAGCACTAAATCACAGTGAAACAATCAAACCCCAATGGTACACTCACTGACTCGATTCGGAGTCCAAGGGGTTCCATCAATGCCTCGACATCCTTTAGGTCCATAATCCTACACACTCAGTAAAACCGAGTCAATAGCACCTATCTATGTCGAGGCAGAAAAACAACATGTCATCATCCCATAACGCCTCATAATCAAAATAAAAAGTTTTAATAGCAAAATAATCCGGATCGCTTGCGAGCAATTGTCCTCAAAGAATAAGTTCGCTCAGTGCGCTAGAGCGGGATGTTACAGATGTCCATATATAAATTGTACATTGATCAAAATTATGATTGTCAAGAAAAATGAGAACCTAGGCACACAAAGGTTGAGAGAACAACAAGGAGTTGATGCTCATGATCCATTAAAGACAATTTCATCTTTATGAACCAAAGCATACAGTACGGTTAGGCCTAACCACACTTTCTTTGGACGAGAAACATGTTGGATTTAATATTTCAATAAGGTGAGAACTTTACCATATGATTGAAATTGTTATTTGGATATGTTAAAGGCTAAGTGACATTCTACCTTTGTCTTGGTAAGGTAAATCTAAATTTCATATCCTTATGTTGAACTCATTATTTTGTTCAAAAGAATGAAAAAATATTAATCACTTTTAGGACAAACACAAATAATCATTGAACATAGATCTCTCTCTCCACACACACACACTTTAATGGTCTCTAGTTACCTATTATTTTTATATGTGGACAATTTCCTATAGTTTTCCATATAAGCTTCTCTTATATTCAGCTATAAGACTCTGTCTTAATGTTTTCCTTGATATAGTAGAAAAAATAGCGAGTGATATACCTTTGCATATTTCAAATCTAGTATCCATAAAAAAATTCCTTGTAATGAAAAGTTGAGCAAATCGAACAAACCTAGATTGGCAGAACCACAATAACATAGCCAACAAAGTGCTCAAATGTGTAGGCAAATTTCTTGATGAAAAGTCTGCACTTCACTGATGAAATTTTCCATAGTTTATTTAAAAAAAAACCAAAGATTTTAAAGGAAAATTTTGAAAAAAAAATGAAACCCTCATTTTTTTTTGCTTACCACTACTATATGTCTATGCCTCTACCTCAAACTTGAAACTTAGTGGCACAAATTTCCTAAAAAGGGGCAAGATTAAACATATTTTCACCCTCTTACTTCAAGAAGGAAGAGACTATTACTACAACAACTACTACTCCATTGTTTGTCTTTGGCTTGGACACTGCTCTACCATTTTCAACTTGACAACGAATAAGCTTGGTTGGGAAAGTCTTGACAAATCCAAGTCTCGACTCTCCAAGAAATGAATTGAAAAAATAACATTTTCAAGTATTTATTTCAATTGCTAGAATGATAGAAAAACAATCCTTTCTTTTCTTTGGTGCAAATGTTGGAGCAAGAATGACTTGTTCAATTACTTCCTATAATAGAGTGTTTTCCTTCAAGCAAGTGTTATTCCTAATAGTTGTTTATTTCCTATAGTTCTAGACGACGTATTCTTAATATTTTATAGTTGGGGTTCAGTCTGAAAGAAACCCTGAGAAACATGTTTGTTAGGAGAAATGTATACCTTTACTTTTGCACATGCCCTTGTCTTTCTTTCTAGTGAAGTTAATTTCTTGTCACTTAATCGTTTGAACAACTACGATGAAGTTGTCGAATGTATTTGAATATATTTAGTAACAATTATATGTTGGTTAGATCACATGATCAGGTGCATAGATCTGGTTGGAATATTTTAGGTATTGTGAATGAATTCACAAGAGCTCTCGACACATATAGGATGCATGGGCACTAGGCTTACGATGTCATGGCGCAGACGCCTCCCGATGCGCACGTCCGTGATCACCAGGACCTTCCTCTTCTTTCAGCCTGAAGAGCGTCAAAAGCTCTTCTATCTTCCTATCGGACGATCTGCACCCACAGTTCCTTGGTGTGACTTTCCCTTTACTCACTTATAAGGAAAATCGAAACTCGCAGCTTCGCGAGCTCACAATCTATCCCTGGGTTCTTACATCTCCGAGACCCAAGATACTAGTCAACGTTGACCTTCTTTCACCGCTATCAGAACTTCGCTCTATCGCCCTTCACAAATCGGGTCACTAAACACTCGGAGTTCAAACTCCCAAGGTCTGATGTGCCAAGATGTCGATTACCTGCGATTTTGCTTCCGAAGTCCGAGTCACCGAAACCTCCGACGACTCGCTATCTCGCCTCCTCGCATTCTCGCCACTCGCGAGACCAATCTCTTGACCCTTCAACTCTCGAGACTCGATGTCCCGAGATCAGCTGCCACGTCACCACTCTTGTGGCCCCGCGATCTACGAAATTCCTCGGAACTTCGCACCTCACGATCTCGCGATCTCCACGGTCGATTTTCCAATCACATCTACGCGAAACGTCGATATGCCCGGTCCACCAATAGAGTCATGCTCCCCGTGGTTCCAATCGACGCCCTGCTCTCCTGGACTTCGAACTCCTCTGAAACGACACTGTAGACTTCCTTGCACCTCTGCAAAATCCTGTGCCTCAGATTTCTCGTGACTCCTCTTCGGAGAATTCCGATGGTCCGTTCGATTTTCAAATTAGACCAAGCACTTCTCCGCGAAGCTCGATCCAATTGCGCACAAGTCTCCAACACTTGCTCAAACACTTCCTGCACAACCTCTCAGTGCAGTCCTTCGACAACTTCAAAAGGCTTATCCCTCCTGAGCTTCCACGAATTTAATCCCCTCAGGAAGAAGTTCTTGCACGCACTCCTTGCGGCAAATCTTTAAATCACGCTAAGGGTTGAAGTCTTCAGTCCTGCACACTCCGGCAGCAGATTTCCTTCGACTCTTTGCTCAGAATCGCAACTCTGAGTCTTCATCCAGCCTATGCACACCTTGTACAGCTCTGGTGCCAAATCTGCACTATTCGAGGAAATGAGAACAAAAGCTATCTCTAAGTAAACCCTGCAGTCACGCACTCCTTGCGGATAATTCAACTGCACTCCTTGCAGGAATTCTCTGGTTCACCTAGAGAAACAATTTAAACTCATTCACTCATCCTCTCTAATTTCAACCCAACCATGAAATCACATACACAACATATAAAAGCAAATGTATAACAAGAAGCAAACGTTCATGAGCATAATATCAACAATACACAGAGACCAACACAACCATGGAATTGAATCAAAGTTTTCTATTAATTCAATGTCTGTACATGGAAGTTCTTCATACAGTTCTCTGCTTGCTCTTCTCTTGCTCCTGTTTCTCATGTGTTACAATGTACAAAGGAGGGTATCTATATCCGTTTTCCCTCTCGACTTCTTAGCTATCAAATCTAGAATTAACTATTCTATCTACTTTACATTAAATCTATTAAATGCCTCATCTACATAATGATGAGAGCTTATCCGCTCAAGGTCCGTTACAATGTACAAGTGCGCTTCATTAACTCTACACATTAATGTTTGGCGCAACAATATCAAGGTATATCAAAACTTTTGCTGGCGTTGTCCAGCTGTCCTCTGCTTGATGTACTGGCTCGCTTGATGTGGGCGATGCTCCTGCATCATGTCACCACATCTCCAATTTGCATGTGTATACAAAAAACACATGGATAGAATGCTTATAATGTAACCATGTCTCCCTCAAGTGCCATGATATATTCCTTGGAAAACAGGAAGATCATGTGGAGGTTGATTGTTCCCTTTGTTCAACATACAAATGCCACATGGAGAGCCACTATGTGTATTGCTTGTCGTGAGGTAAATAATACATACTATCCTATCTAGATATGGGCATTTGGAAGTTTATAAAACACAATGCAAAAAGACCATGTGGAAGTTGATAGTTCCCTCTGATCAATATACAAATTCCACATGGAGATCCTATATTTTTATTGTGTGTTGTGAACTAAATAACACATCATACACTATCTATATGAGCATTTGGAACCATTCTTATTCTTTATGCTACCCCTTTCAATATTTTAGTTATAACCTCGATCCCATCCAAAACATAGTGTTGTTGATATAGAGTACAACAATATTGATCATAAAATGAGATGACAAAGGAAGTAAGTTATATGGTTTACCTGAAAATGCAATAGATGATAAACAAGTCTCTCTCTAAGGGATCCTCATTGACTTTGGTTTCTATTTAGTAGGAGGAAAACGATGGACACCATCAGGTATCAAATGAAACTAGAAGCAAAGCTAATTCCATTGCAGAAGTCAGTTATTCGATCGATCCTAGACTTGAAACGACAAGGAAATCAATATAATAGTTTGGGTGTAGAATCTCATATATAATGTGATGCAGTACTATTTTTATCTTAAAAAGAATAGAGTGGCATTTCAACAAACTTTTCTGTATTATTTTATTCATTGTATCTTACTGAGTTTCTTCCATAGATTAACAAATCATTTTTTTTTACTAGTGCTTGAAATTATTATGTACATAACACCTAAAAGCAAAGAGTCGGGACTTCACTTTTATCAATCTTGTTAATATATTCACTCTAGTAAATCCTAGGATGAAAACTATTTATATATATTACCAAATATATTCTAAAATACTATAATTCAATGACATTGCATAGATATATTACCAAAAATATATAGCAAAACAAATTATACTTCATCATGATTGTTCCAATAAAAATATAAAATATACTATTATGGATATACTAGTCTTAACCATGGTTGGGGGAGAAAAATCGAGCCTTAGGCCCTAAAGTTAGCTTCTATGGCTTAAGGGTATTGAATGAGGACTCAAACCACCACATATGAGCTCGACAAGGGATCTTTGGCCTCCTAGTTGGAATATGGACTCCATTATGAGGTTTCAAGCACTAAATATGTGTCTCATGACCCTAAACGAATTTAGAAAGAGGAAACCCAAGCCTTGGGGCCTAAAGAAATATTGTAGCACTAAAAGGATATCTATCTTTCGAGTGGTGATATGGGATGTCCATTAGGTGGTTTTATGCACCATGTAGGGTGTTGTGGCCCTAAACATGGTTAGGGTGGAAACCTTGGACTTAGTCACAAAAGGAAGATTCTATAGATCAAGGGCCATGCACATGGCCTTGAGTGAGCCACCACACAATGATAGGTCTAGGGGGTCATTGGCCATGTATGAATATTATCCCAACTAGGATGTTTTGTGAACTGAGTACATGGGTCATGGGGCTAAAATATGGTCCAGGAAGGAAACTCAAGCCATAGGCACTAAAGGTATACCTTAGGGATCAATGTCCATGAATAAAGTTTTGAACTAGCACATAGGACCTATTCAGCCTAGATATTTGTTTTGCAAGTGGTAATATGCATGTTATTAGGAGGTTTTGAGCCCAAAGTATGTGTTATGAGGCTATGAACATGGATATGTGTGTAAATCCAGGCCTTAGGATTTAAAGGTAGATTCTAGAGATTAAGAACCATGGCCAAGTCCATAAACCACTACACATGACATTTCTAAGGGATATTTAGTGTTGAATGGGGATATATGAATATCATTAGATGATTTTATGAATAATATAGGTCACAAGATCCTAGACATGGTCAAGGGAGGAAACCTAGGGCTTCAACCCTACAATTCCAAGATTTGAGGGCTCTTGGGCCATGAGTAAGGCCTTCAACCACCACGTAGGACCTATTAAGAAAATCCATAGCCATTGAGTTGGGATATGGGAATGATTATGAGGTTTTGAACACCAAGGAATGGATCAGGGCCTTGATCATCATTTTGGGAAGAAACTCAGGTTGTATTCCCTAAACGAATATTCTAAGGCTTTAAGGCCTTGGATGTGGCCTCAGTGCATCACTCATCACCTTTCTAGCCTATGTTATTAGCCTTTGTGTCCATGGACACTATTATTATGTTTTTAGCACCAAATATGTACATTCAAGGCCATGGAAATGATATAGGGAGGGAATTTTGGCCTTACATCCTAAAGGAAGATTATCGGGTTCTAGGATCATAAAAAATGCATAAATACGTTGTCCACATGATCTTGCAAAGGTATTTTTTACCTATGAGTGGGAATATGGGTGTCAATAGAAGGTGTTGAGCACCAATAATAGGTTTTAGGTGATTGACAATGGTTCGGGGAGGTAACCCAAGTCCTAATCCCATAAGAAATCTTTTAGGGCTTAAGGACCATGAATGGTGCCTTGAACTACCATATATGACCAAGCCTAAATGAATGTTTATCCTTTCAGTGTAGATATGGGCTTAATGAGAATTTTTGCATGATTAGGGATGGGTTTCAAGGCCTTGCTACACGGTTGGGGGAGAGAACCTAAGCCTTAGTTCTTGAAGGAACTTCTAGGGTTTAAGTGCCATTAATGAATCCTTAAACTAACAAACATGACCTTTGTGGGCTATCTTTGGCATTGTACTTTGGATCTATGGGCACCGTTACCAAGATTTTTAGAGAATCGGGAATGGGTCGCAAGGCCTTCACCATAGTCGAGGGAGGAAATTTGGAAATTAGGCACAAAAGGAATATTCTAGGGACTAAGGGCCATGATTGATTCATTTAAACACCATATAAGAA
>JZKD02S2064661.1:90557-106527 GCA_000966675.3 Picea glauca
TAATTTTTCCATTTCCTATTATCCCTTTTGCTTTCTGATTTCTCTACTTAGTCGTCTTTCCGAAAATGCCTTAGTGCGTGGTTTGGTAGTATGACAGATTCACGTTTATGGTCATGCTTCTACCTTATTCCATACTTACCTACTTTGTCAATTGCGGGTTCCAGGCTGGTAGGTTGAAGATTGCGCATCTGGCTTCAGAGGTTCCGTGATATACATATTTGTCGTTGTGCCCCACCATCATGCCCTATTTACTGTTACACATTTTTTCAGTTAAAATATCCGAGGCATACAATTTGACCCTTGGGTCCTCATGTTTTCTGAGTATACCTTTACACCCTATTTCCTATTCCATCAATGCATATGCTTGTTTAGTCCTTCTGATGTTCATCTACACATGTTTTCCTCAGAAAAAGTTGGACTAGTGAAATGGCCATAAGAAGTCAGTCATCCCAAACATCAACAGATTGACAAGGCCAAAGGTAAAGATGCATACATTATGTTCCTCATATGTTTACCAAACAAATATCCTAATCTATTTATTCATATATGGCATGGTGAATATGTTGATGTCATCTGCAACACATAATTTGCAGTTCACAAGAAGTATCAACAAGTGCAAGCGAGATGCCAAACATAGCGCAGGTTCCACAAAGTAAGAGGTCTGGTTGCAAAAATCTGGCTCCATAGTTCATCCAAGCTGTCCATCTACTTGTTCATTTATGCCAGGAAAAAAATGAAAACAAAAAAATAATGCACACTATCATTCACATTACTTTTCCTGTTAAAAAATTGTCACAAGGTCTAAACTTGTAACACCTAAAATACTATCAATAGAAGGCTTGAATAGTCGCCGAACTGGACAAGTGTTCATTGGGTACATAATGGTCTTCTATAATGACTACTTGGACAAGGCAAACAAAACTAGATCCATTATGCATATTGACATGAAAGACAAGAAGGCCCTGATGACAATCACATTGACTATTCCTACACAACTTGTACAGAAACACACAGAAAAGATATTACCAGGTAATGGGATATCCATTAAAAATTTTAATATATTGCCCAAAACAATATATGACCGTGGTGATTGTGATCATATTATATCCCTCAATGAAACAAGTATTGTGGAAAAAATTCCTGCTATTTGTTTAGAATATCGTTTTGTCCTATACGCAACCATCAGCCAACTTGCACAGAGCAACGACATTTACCCAATCAAAACCATTGGCGCAACTGTAACACTTGTGAGAAAACTTGGCTCACATCACATTCTCCATATAAAAAATGGAGAGTTAGACAGCGACAAGGCAATGGTACCGTTTTCCATATCCAGTTTTTTCGTTTACTTTCGCATATCCATGTATCTCGGTTAAGTTACACAAATATTGCATTGTTCCATGTTGCAGCTGCAATTGTTTGATACCTATTCAAATTTGTTTTTGTCAATGGAACAACAATTGCATAAATGGGAATTTCCACTTATGCTCTTCAAAAATATAACAAAGAAAAGACATGTTAAATAAAGGATCTTTCATACAACCCAAGAAACATTTGTAACAGAATTGTGAGCAGACATAGTACGGGATCTCAAGAAACTAACTAGCTCAACAATTGTTGTGCATATACATCTATACAATCATCCTCACTTTGCTCATACAAATAGTCTACACCAAATTTCTGCAGTTATTATTATTATTTTTTTTTTTTGGGGGGGGTGCAGATGTATATTATATTATTCAATATATTAACTTGTATGCTTACATTTCCAGGTTGAAGGTGTTTTGGTTGGATCGAATGTGTACTCGACCCCCTTTGAGCCTATATGTGCGAAATGCAACTCTCCTGCTTCTTCTTTTTCTTTCATAAGTGATGATACGATTGATTGTCTGCGATGTAGTAAAAAATGTCCATACATATATAGACATTGCCTCTATGATGCCATCCAAACCATGGGCAACACAACCGTGCATTATACAATTAGACAGCCTCTGTTACAATATGTTCTTCCTGGGTTAGCATAATTGTCCTTCAGAAAAAGTCAAATGGTATCTACATGCTGCACAACTTTCAGATACATAGCAAATTTACCTTAAATGACGACAATGCAATATTGCATATCGGTTGATTAAAAAAAAACAAAACGATATCAAGCTTTGGTAGGAAACAAAAATATCTCATGTGTGTCTATAATTTTTCTTCAACACCCAGATGGATGTTTGTTGGACTTGATTTCTTCGCTTGCTAGCAACATAAAAAAAAAAATCTTTTCAGGAAATGGAATATGTATTGCAGATTTGAATATATTGGACCAAATTCTTGTTTCTTTTTCCCCATTTTGAGGTCTTCTTATAGCTAGCATACAGTGGTGAAGCTCCACTTGTTTTGTGTTGTCTTGTGTTTGAAAGACTTTTTTTCATATCCTATGGCCTCATTTATTTTCTCGTGGGAACATATATATCAAATTGTTTGATGCAAAGGTCTATGCATGTTGCTCTATGGAAGCTTGTTGGATATTTGTTGATGTATTCTGTGTTCATGTGTTGCCTTCTGCCTCAACTTTCAATACATTTGGTGTTTACTTGGTTCTTGGTTGTATGCTTTGTTCTGGAAAATTAATAATACATTCAGGATCTTCTCAGTTTTTCTATGATTTTAAAGGCTATAGAGGACATGCTTTTCCATTTAATATAAGCTCTATGATGCAGATTGAATATGTGGCTCGTTTTAGCACTTTTCCTTGATCAAATTGTTTTAGCTCGTTTTATCACTTTCTATATATCAAATTGTTTAATGCAAAGGTCAATGTGTAATGCTCTATGGAACCTTGTGGGATCTTTCTTGACGCCTTCTCTGTTCATGCGTTGCCTTCTGCTTCTACTTTCAATACATTTGGTGTTTGCTTGGTTCTTGGTTGTATGCTTCATTATGGAAAATTAATAATACATTAAGGATCTTCGCATTTTTTCTATGATCTTAAAGACTATAGAGGACATGATTTTCCCTTTAATATAAGCTTTGTGATGCAAATGTGATATGTGGACCGTTTTAGCACTTTTCCTTGATCGATGAACTTAGCAAAATTAATCTCCTGGAATAATTTGAAATAAAAGAATATATATTATGCGAAGTCCAATGGAACTATCATATCAACGTGAAGACATTAAAATCCAAATTCGAAGACGTTAAAATTCAAATTTGTCGTTGTTATACTTGTGGTGAAGCTGATTGTACAATAACTTTACATACACATCCCAAAATTGATTTTCTTGTAGCTTTTTGATGCTTCTCTTATACAAACAGATCTTGGAAACTATAAGCATGGCTCCCTGTATATATTCCTTTATTGAAGAATCTATTCACATGTTTAATGCACTTCATAGTTACTGTTAAGACCTATTGAAAAAAAAAATGGGATCGCGAGTTCCTAGATAGGCGGGTTCAAAATTGCGTTTCCATTGTTCTGCCACCTGAAAACAACACCCAAACTTCCGCGATCTACAAATTAGCAAAATTAACTTCCGCGATCCATTGTTCTATGTTTCCTTGATCTATGAACTTAGCAAAATTAATTTCCTGGAATAATTTGAAATAAAATAATATATACTATGCGAAGTCTAATGGAACTATCATATCAACAAGAGGACATTAAAATTAAAATTTGTCGTTATACTTGCGGTAAAAATGACAGTGCAATAAATTTACTTAAACATCCCAAAATGATTTTCTTGTGGCTTTTCGACGCTTCTCTTATACAAAAAGATCCTAGAGACTATAATCATGGCTCGTCGTATCTATTCCTTGATTGAAGAACTTGTTCACATGTTTAATGCACTTCATAGTTACTATTAAGACCATCTATGGGGCTTTCTTACACCTATTCCCGCTTCCAAAAATTGTCATCCCCTTTATTTTTTCCCTCTGCTTTCCATTTCTGGTTACTTACTCATTTTTCAGAAAATGTCTAGGTGCAGGAGTTGGCGGACTCAGGTCTTTAGATTTCCACTTACTTTTATATCACCAACCCAATCGATTGCTTCCCTGTTTCATATTGAAAAAACTTTTTGGATTGCGGGTTCCAGGATAGGCGGGTTCAAATTGTGTTTCTATTGTTCTGGTGCCTGCAAACAACACCCAGACTTCTGTGATATACAAATTAGCAAACAAATTCCCCTTTATCTCATTTTTAGAACTTTTCCTTGATCGATGAACTTAGAAAAACAATTTCCTGGAATAATTTGAAATAAAAGAATATATACTATGTGAAGTCCAATGGAACTATTATATCAACGAGAGGACATTAAAATTCAAATTCGTCATTGTTATATTTGCGGTGAAGATGACAGTAAAATAAATTTACTTAAACATCCCAAAATTGATTTTCTTGTAGCTTTTTTACGCTTCTCTTATACAAACAGAACCTAGAAACTATAAGCATGGCTCGCTGTATCTAATCCTTGATTGAAGAACCTGTTCACATGTTTAATGCACTTCATAGTTACTATTAAGACCATCAATGGGGATTTCTTACAGCAATTCTCTCTTCCAAAAATTGCCATCCCCTTTCTTTTTTCCCACTGCTTTCCCTTTCTGGTTACTTACTAGTTTTTCGAAAAATATCTAGGTGCGGGATTTGGTAGATTCACATCTTTTGATTTCCACTATTACTTTTATATCGACAGCTCGACCGTCCGCTTCCCTTTTTCATATTGAACAAAATTTTTAAATCCCGAGTTCCTGGATAGGTGGGTTCAACATTGTGTTTCCATTGTTCTATTGCCTGCAAACAATACCCAAAATTTCACGATCTACAAATTAGCAAACAAATTCCCCTTTATCTTGTTTTCTTTCGCTTTCTGTTTACTTGGTCCTTTTTTTGAATGTGTCCTTTTTTTGAATGTCTCCTACCTTTATATACAACATCCAAAGTTCCACAATATATAATTTGACCCTCAAAATCTGTCATTATCTCATGTTCCGTGTTACGCATATTGCATTCAACAGTTGGAGTAGATACAGTTTGACCATCGGGCCCTCACATTTCTTGAGTAGAGCTTGTGGCCCTGTTTTCAAGCCTGTCAATATTTCCTATTCTGAGTATGTCTAATGCTTTTATATCATGAGTTCGTCCAACCTATTGTCGATTGCATACTTGGCCACTATTACGATCGTCGGTTCCTGGCCAGTCTTACTCAACATTGTGCTTCCACTGTTCTGCTATGTACAAACAACACCTGAAATTCTATAATATACAAATTGATGGCTAAAATCCATAATTGTGACATACAATTTGTCCATCGGCCTCTCGTGTCTCCTAGGTATATCTTGTGACCCAATTTTTGAAACTTGCTCGACCGCTTTCCAGACTTGGCCATTGCTTGGAATTTGTTTAGCAGGTTGGCGGGTAGACATAATGTACACTGCTTAGTCGGAATTTTCCATCCCTGCTACCTTCGTGCTTCTTTATAGATATGCAATTATTAAGATTTAATGGTAGTATTTCATCGTGCAGAAACCGTTAAGATTGCCATTAATGTCTAGAAGGCCAGACAAGATTTGTCATTAATATGAATTAAACCAAGATTTGCAGAAAAATAGTGTTATCCTTTCCAAGTATTAATTTCAAACATGATGCAATATCTTTCGTGCATCGGTCGATTGGTTCCTTTACGAAATATCTAATTCTTAATTGCTCTTCGTCGTCACTGCCACATTGACACTTTTTTCTAAATATTCAATTAGTAAGATTTAATGGTAACAATGTATTGTGCACGAAACCTGGAGATTGTCATTGATCAATGAAAGGCTCGAGGATTTCTTCCATTGATACTCATTAAAAGAAGATTTGCAGAAGGTTATATTATCCCTCCCCAATTTTCATTTCAAACATCATCTGGAGAAAATGGAAATTCTCGTTAGCTGATGGCAGCAGTTCCACAACAATTCTGTCTAGATACAGTGAACACCTCCAGGAATGATGGCCATAGGTTCCAATATTCCAGGGCATATTCTTACTACTCATCTCCCTCCGCCCAGGAGCAAAAAAGGAGATGGTCCCTTGGTGCATCGAGAGATATATTTCAAGCCAAAGAATTCTAAGGCAACCATGCCTGCACAGACAACCTACTCGCCTACATTGATGGTTGGCACAGAGGTTAATGCGATGGATTTAAAAAGTACTCCAAAATAAAATATAAATGCAAAGCAATTTTTAACTTTCGATGAAGGCTATATATAGAAAGGAGAAAGAGGTTTCAACAAAAGAAAGAACTGTAACATTCAATGCAAGAAACATGAACTAATATTTGAATTCAAAAGGTGTCTAATATATGAGTCAAAGAAATTGCAGGATACACGATTCATTCCCCCCCACTCCCTCGACCATGAGGGGGAATTTTTTTTAAGAATGAAAGCTCAAAAATGCCAAAAACCATGCAATTTTTTGCTTTAAAATGCAAGCTAAAAAATTCACCACCCAAAAAATAGATTTCAAAATTTCTTTTTGTTTCATTGTATATGCATTGAACTCAAATAAATACAAGCTCTTTCTACTTTATTACTTTTAATGAAATAATCCATTGTATATACAAAGGAATATGAAGAAAAAAGATCAAACAAAATGTCCACTCAAAATGTTGACAAGTACTCAAAGAATTATTCAAACAGGAACCAAAATAATGTAAAAGGGAAAGAAGACAATCACTCCTTGAAATCCTAAAAACTGAGCAACAAAAATCAAAGATTAAGGCTGGGTTGCAGCAAAAAATATAGTCTCAAGCATTCAAAAGACCAAATATTTCTAATGAAGGAAAAAAAGAAACTCAAAACAAAGCAACCTTTGAAATTTCAACTTAATGAAAACTTAAAAACAATCAAGTTAATCAAAAGTATGAAGAATTTCGGGATGAAGATCAGACTACTAGAAGGTAGGCTCAACCAAGGGATGTTATTAGCCCAAGGAAGTCATACAATTTTGCAAATTAAAGAATTTACAAACTCAATGGATGTAAAATATGTGTTAAAGGCCAATCCCTTAGACAAACAAATTAAAAAACAAACCCTAAGGACTCTGGTACAAAGCCTCCAATCATAGAATTGAGAAAAATAAGGACAAACTCTTGAAACCAGGCAAAATAGGAGATAAAAGTTCATGTAAAAAGGGAAACAAAGAGTTGATAAGGGGTCAATGATCCTCAGAATCCTAGTAGGGAGCATTAGTAAAACTCTTTAAACCACTAGGTAGGAGCGTTAACACTTTGTAAATCACTCTGGGGGAGCGTTGATGCTTGGAAATGTTGAAAAAGACAAGAGAATTGCCCAAACTTAGCAGAGACCAGGTTAATGAAACTGTAAACTTATTAATGAAGAAGACATAATAGGAAAAGTCCAAAATGAAGCATCAAATAATATCAAAGAACAAAAAAGACTCAACAAGGACTAGACGAACCAAGGGAATGTTAGAAAAACAAGATCGCGGAGCAATAAAATAAAATAAATGCAGAAATAAAACATAGAATATACACAATACAATAGAGACATGGCTATACATGGTTCACCCAGTGTGGGATACGTCCACCAAAGAAATTTCCAGGTCCTTCCTTTATTATTATCCAACAAATGAAGGGATACAACCTACAACACACCCGTTGTATCTTCTGCTTCTTTACTCTCACAGTCTCCTCTCTCAGAATTCAATATTCACAATGATGCATAGCCACAATACATTTCCCTCATAAAAGAGGATTTCCTTCTAGGAAAAAAAAACATAACATAACTTCTATCGTCAGATATGCGACCTTATAATGAATGGTCTAGATTTACAATGAAATGACAATATACATTTACAAGGAAATTTTTCCTTCGGGGGCTTGCTTTCCCTTAGACCCTGCAGAGGGGGTAATCCCCCTCTACACTCCCCCACATGAAGGAGTGTACATTCTTCTGCAGTGTAAAGTCTTCATGGGGTATAAAAACGGTTGAAAACAAATACCTATGAATCAGGAAGATGATCAGGCTCCACAACCAACAATCTCCCACTTGGAGACTAATCTCAACAAATCCACTGCTATTGTATATGCTGGAAAATGATCCTTCTTGGACTTGGCAAATATCTCATCTTCATATTCATTCTTAAAGACAAACTAAAACTAAGTAGGAACTTAGTTTCTCCCTGGTTACTCCCTTTGTTAACATGTTTGCAAGATTCTGGCTAGTGTGTATCTTTTCCAACTTCAAATGTCCATCTTCCAAGATGGATCATATGAAATGGTACCTAAGATGTATATTCTTAGTCTTAGAATGGAAGGATGATTTCTTTGCAGGATGAATGGCACTCGCACTGTCAGAGTACAACCTGTTATTCTCCTCCTTATTTCCCAATTCCTCCATAAACCTATGTAACAAAATTATTTCTTTACAAGCATCTGTAGCGACAACATACTCTACCTCTATTGTTTAAAGTGAAACAACCTTTTCAGTTTCGAAATCCAACTTACTGTTGTTCCACCTATAGTAAAAACATGCCCTATGGTGCTCCTCCTACTATCTTTATCACCTTCCATATCTAAATCAACATATCCCTGTAGAACAATGTTTGAACCTCTAAAACATAATGCATGAGTAGTAGTACCTTTTCAAATACCCGAGAATCCACTTTAATGCCTCCCAATGTTATTTACCTGGATTGTTCATATACATTCTCACAACTCCCACTGCATGTGCAATATCTGGTCTTATGTAAACCATTGCATACATCAAGCTGCCAACTGCTAATGGATAAGGGACCTTGGACATGTATTATCTCTCCTCTTGTGTCTTGGGACACATTTCCTTAGTTAATTTGAAATGGCTGGCCAAAGGTGCACTAACTAGTTTTGCATTCTTCATTCTAAACCTCTCCAACGCCTTCTCTATGTACTCACCCTGAGACAATGTCAATTTGTGACTTTTCCTGTCTCTTGTTATTCTCATACCAAGGATTTTCTTTGCAGCAACCAAATCCTTCATCGCAAATGAAATACCTAATTTCTTCTTGAGCACATTTATATCCTGCATATTAGACCCTGCAGCAAGCATGTCATCTACATACAATAGCAAGATAATATAGCTTCCATTTTCTATCCTTTTAAAATAAACAAAGTGATCAGAATGACATCTACTATAACCTTGTTCTATCATAAACCTGTCAAAGTTAAAATACCATTGCCTTGGATCTTAATTTAGTCCATACAAGCTCTTCTTTAACCTACATACCAAATTCTCCTTCCCTTTGACCTCATACCCCTATGGCTGTTGCATATAAATCTCTTCCTCCAAATCCCCATGGAGAAAAGTTGTTTTTACATCTAACTTTTCAAGATGCAAATCTTATACTTCCACAAGACTTAAAATGGTCCTAATTGAAGTCATTTTAGCAACAAGAGAAAATATTTCATCAAAATCTATACCTTTCTTTTGTGCAAACCCCTTTACTACAAGTCTAGCCTTCTACCGCTTTTTTCCTCCATCTTCTTCCTTCAACTTGTAAACCCATTTAATATGTAGTGATCTTTTTCTTGCAGGAAACTGAACCAAGTCCCAAGTCTGGTTATTTACCAAGGAATCCATTTCCTCTTTCATGCCTTGCTCCCATTTCTTTTTAGTGTCTACCTGCATTGCCTATTCATAACATTATGGTTCACCAGAATCAATCAACAATAAATAATACAATGAAGGAGAGTATCGTTCATGGGGTCTACTTGACCTAGTATATCTTCTAAAAACACCTGTAGGAGTTTGAGGTACCTTTTGCTCCTGTTGTTGTACATTTTGATTGTCTGGTTCCTTTGAAATTTTTTTTTCCAGTGATCTCATCAAGCACTGTGTATTCTATTTTTTCTTTTTTGGGTTTCTTTCCGTGCAACTAATCTTTGTACATGACCTTCTCATTGAATATGACATCTCTACTCCTAACGATTTTTTTATTTTCATAATCCCATAAGCGATAACCAAAATGATTAATACCGTATATAATAAAGGTACACTTATTGGATTTTGCCTCAAGATTTGTTCTATTTTCTTTATTAATATGGAAAAATGATTCACAACCAAAAGTCTTAAAAAAAAATTAGTTTTCCTTTTTACCTATCCATGCCTCCTCTAGAATTCTACCTTCCAAAGAGCTTGAAGGTCCTCTGTTTATTAAGTAAACAACAATATCTACAACATCTACCCAGAATTGTAAGGGAAAACCAACATGCAATCTCATACTCCTTGCATGCTCCATGATTGTCCTATTCATTATTTTCGACAGACCATTTTCTTGTGGTGTTACTAGAACTGTCTTCTCTCTATGAATCGCATGGTATGAACAGTAATTGTCAAACTTCTTGCTGCAATATTCACCTCCATTTTCTAATTTGAGACACTTCAATCTTTTTCCTGTCTTATTCTCAGCCAAAGCTTTCCATTTCTTAAAATTATCAAAAACATCAGATTTTGTCGAATGCAATAAACCCAAGTTTTTCTAGTTGCATCATCAATAAAAGTAACATAATAACGAGAGCCACCAAAAGATGATACCTGAGCTGGTCCCCATACATATGTATGCACAAGCTCTAATCTTTCACTCTTATTTTCTTTTCTGACTCTGAGAAATATGACTCTCTTATGTTTTTCATAAACACAATGCTCACAGAAATCCAAATCAATTTGTTTAATATCTTGCAACAAATGTATTCTGTGAAGTATATGCATCCCCTTCTCACTCATGTGTCCAAGCCTATGATGCCACAATGTTGTATCCACTCCTAACGAATCTAAAGAGATAGAAGAGTCAATATTATCAGTACATAAATACAATGTACCTACCTTATCTCCTTTTTCTATCACCAATGATCCTTTGGTGACCTTCCACACCTTATCTGTAAATATGGATATACAACCTTCACTTTCCAACTACCGTGTCGAAATTGGATTTTTCCTTATATATGGAACATGTCTTACCTCTTTCAACAACAATTGGTTTCCATTGCTTTGCTTTATTTTTACCTTTCCCATTCCAACAATTTCGCATGGTGCATCATCACCCAAATGAACTTGTACAAAATCACCTTGAACATAATCTAGAAAATCTTTCCTATGGGGTGTGGCATGAAATAAATCCCCTGAATATACTACCAAAGACTCATAAATATTATCTACAAAAAGAATCAAAGCATCTTATAACACATCACCTATTAAATTTTCTTCCTGATTTTTCTCATGTTGCCCATCTCTTTGTTTCTTTGGAGCTCTGCAGTATTTCTTCAGATGTCATTTCTTCCCACAATTTGAGTACTCTATCTTTCCAAATATGGATTTGGATCTTCCCTTCCTAGAATTCCCTTGGCTCCTTCATCACTTTCCTCTATCCTTTTGTCTTCCCATGTTCTCCATGTTCAATGCATTACCTAATGTCTCACCTGTGCTTTTCTGTTGCATTTCCTTGCTAAGGATAACACCAAAAACATCATACAATTTTAAAGTATTTGAACCAGAGACATATTTACCTCTAGCCATGACCAATTCGTTCCATATTTCTGGCAATGAGCACAAGATTAGAAGATCCCTGACCTCGTCATCAAAGTCCACTTTTAAAGAACTTAGTTGATTAGTAACTGTATTAAACTCATTTAAATGATCTGCAATAGACCCACCTTCTGACATCTTCATATTAAATAATGTCTTCATTAGAAATACCTTTTTGGATGCCAAGGGTTTTTGATACAGTTTATCCAATGCATCCATCAGCTCCTTCATTGTCTTTTATTTCAAAATATTGAAAGCCATCGATGTTGTCAGGCTCAGCCATATCGTTCCTAGTGCCTTTTTGTCAAGAACCTCCCATTCTTCGTCCTTCATGGCCATCAAATTTTTTGCTATTCCACCCAATGGTAGGAATAGATCCTTCTGATATAAATAATATTCCATCTACATCTTCCATAACTGGTAGTTTTGGCCATGAAATTTATCGACCCTAAACTTTCCATCTTCCACCAATGCTCTGACTCGAGCCAGGAACCCTCTTTTCCTGTGAGTTACCTTTCGCTCTAATACCAATTGTTATAAAAATAGGACCACATAGCAATAAAATAAAATAAATGCGAAATTAAAACATAGAAGATACACAATACAATAGAGATGGAGATATACATGGTTCACCCAGTGTGGGCTACGTCCACCAGAAAAATTGCTAGGTCCTTCTTTTATTATTATCCAACAAATGAAGGGATACAACCTACAACACACCCACTGTAACTTCCTCTTCTTTTCTCTCATAGTCTCCTCTGTCAAAATACAATATTCACAATGATGCATAGCCACAATACATCTCCCTCTTAAAATAGGATTGCCTTCTAGGGATAAAAACCCTAACATAACTTCTACCGTCATATCTGTGACCTTATAATAAATGGTCCAGACTTATGATGAAATTACAATATACATTTACAAGGAAATTTTTTGTTCAGGGGCTTCGCCCCCGAACCCCAATTTTCCCCTGGACCCCGCAAAGGGGGTAACCCCCCTTTTCACTCCCCCGCGTGGAGGAGTGTACATTCTTCCAAAGTGAAAGTATTCATGGGGTATAAACACAACTGAAAAAAAAGAACTCTGAATAAGGAAGATAGTCAGGATCTAGAACCAAGAGGGAAGACTAGCCAATGTCGTTCCCTAGTGGAGTCGCCATTTTTTTGTTATGCGAAACTCACCCTATGGATAGGTTTAACTCTCCTTATATCAATATATGATCTAATATAGACATGAAACAAATGGTTTCTACTTTACTTATAGATCTAGTTCATTAACCTATCTATACAAGAAGGGAGACTTACTTGTTTCCCTAAGTTTGTCCTCGTTGCTCCATCCTCTTACCTCGCTACTCCAATTCCTTCAAAGATCAAAGAGACCTGCAAGACAAGAGGCAGTCAAACCTTTCTACTTATACTATATCATGTTAGGTAAGAACTAAATCTATCTATACTCGATTTGACTTAAGCATAGACACTATCATGAACAACATAGTGGAAGTAATAGGCCAAGTTGATATTAATGGAAATACAATAAAAACGACACTTATAAATCATGTTTGATGCTGCAAAAATCTTCTCCAAGCTCTCTAGTCTAGCCCTTGCATGAATGTATTGAGATCAAAATGATGATGCTTCAATTGGATTCCCCCCCCCTTTAACCCATGAATGGCCTTGTTTGTATAAAACTTGAGAGGTTTTAGCCACCATAACATTTCAAGGGAATGGTTGAGATCTTTACTCCTTAGGTTAGAATTTAGTACCCAAAATGGAGGGAATGTGGATGACTCGAGTGGGTGAGTCATCCTTTGACCATAACCATACAAAAGTGTCCTAGGATTTTCCCACAGAAAATGGTGGATTGACCTTATCAAGACTAACGCTCAACCAGTACTGGCCACACAATATTATTAACACTCCCAGACAGTTCATTAGGGATCATTAGCGCTCCCTATACATGGGAAGGGGGGCATGACTGGTCAAACATGGCTCAAAACTTAGGGAAAATGGTTAGGATTCGACATTTTCTCGGTGTTTTCTCATTCACCATGTCTTACAGAACAAAACCAATTTTTAGTCATGGTGTCAACATGTACGACACTCAATAAAATGCATGCAACACTTAGTAAGGTGCATATGACACTTGATAAAGTGCATGTGAGACTTAGTAAGGTGCACACGACACTTTACGATACTTCTAAAACTTAGGGTGTGGGAAATATGAGACACATGAGTGTGACATTTAGGTGTGTAACAAAGAGGGGTCAAAACCTTTTAAGCAAAAATTAAGAATGATAAATCCAAAATTGAATCCCTTGGTAAAATTGGAATTAGAAAAATTGAAAAGAGATGGTACAGTTTTTTTTATCAGACATTCGGAATGGATTTCAAATCCTATGGTAGTAAAAAAAAAGAATGGAGAGATTTTTCTTTGTGTGGATATTTGAGACATCAATCGAGCAAGTCCTTTTGTGTTAAGGTCCTAACCCACACATAGGTAGATCAATGTATTCGGCTGTAATAAAGGTCAATATTAATAAGGCCTTTCAATAAAATAGAATAAGGCAGATGTAAGAAGACCTAATAGAAGCTTCCTCTTCTAGAAGGATCTTCATCTAGATGCTTCTCTTAATAGACATATTTAGTATAAATAAGGGTTGAGGGTATGAGAACCCTAGCTTGGAGATTATTGTAACAGAGTGCTGCTCGACTGGAGGTTTCCCCCTCGAAGAGGCCTGTGAAGATTGCTTTCTGAATCAAAGTGCTATTTCTATTGCTATTTCGTATATCATTTCTGTGTATTGTGAAGAATTATGCTAGATATTTTACTATTATTCTGCCATTTCTAGCATTTTATTTTTGTTCTGCATATTTTATATATCTGGTATCTTGCAAGTGGTATCAGAGCACTTTCCTTGGCAGAAATTGTGGGTATTTTTTTTTCAGGGTAGAGACGTATTCCGACTTCTTTAAGCCACAGAGATCTATCGTTACGCGCATAAATCCGTGGTTGAGGGATTCATACACGCAGGAAATACAAGTGGTTCTTAAGTGCACATCTGTTGGCCACACTTGTAACCACTGTTGGTACCCCTTCGAGTGGTAGCGCATCAGATAGCACCTGTGTATGGATCGAACTAGATTTCCTGAAGCCCTGTTTAGATAAACACATCGGCCGTCGGACTGCTATAGTGTCACCAAGAACAACACTCAGGAAGATACTCTCTAGTACCTGGGTAGTTGGGTAGTACGGCTAAGGGTACGATCTATCCTCCTTAGTTAGTGCCCTGAGTTATTGGGCCGAGTACTACTGTTGGACCCTGCACGTATATCAGAGAGCTATAGCACAGGGCAAACCCTTGTCTGTAGAACCTTTGAATACCTAACCCTTAGGGAACATAAATATAAACATAAACAAATTAAACCGACAAGATCTATTGCCATGCATCTGTGTTCGGGTTGCTAAGTAAATACTCTCTGTTTAAGAATTTGGGGATTTTAGCTGACTGCAACATTCTTCAGACCAACGTATAACCTCGCAGCTGTAAAAAAAAAAAAAAAAAAAAATCTGGAAAATTTTTCACCATTATTTGAGACCTATTCCATTAGATTCATCTCTTCTCCCTTATCACATTCATCCATATCATTTTTCTGCAAATTTTTTTGACCTCACCCACTCCCTTTTCAGTTTACCCATCCTCATGGCCCATACCCATAGCCAAGAACTAGAGTCTCGCTTCAACACCTTGCAATTTGGCTTCCTCAAGACCTAACAAGAAGTACAACAACTCAGTGCTACTATTGCCTCCCGTGATGCATCCATAAATGCATCTGTAAATATAGCCGTGCAGTTCGAAATGGTAGAAGTCAAACATGAACTGACCACCTAGCTTGAATCTGTCTTTGCATCACTCTGCACCAAACTCAAGATCCCTACCGATGACTCTTTTCCTGATGCACATAAAAAGACTGAAGGTGAAACTTCTTCCCATTCCTTTCAACCCCATCACTTTCAACGCGACATACGCCTTCCACGGGTGGATGTAACCAAATTTGATGGCTCGGACCCCACTAGTTGGGTCACCCAAATGGAACATTATTTATCTCTCTACAACATTATAGATGACTTGGCCAAACTTCGGTATGGTGTTCTCCATCTAGATCAAGAACGCTGGCAATGGTGGCAATGGAGAAAAACTTCCCGTCAAGGGTATATTGCCTAGACCCAAATTGTGGCTGAGCTTTATGAATGCTTTGACACTGACACCAACCATTTGGGCCGTTTGACAAAATTGAAGCAATCAGGCATAGTAGAAGACTTCATAGCTGCATTTGAGTGTCTAGCTTTTCGAACAGAGGGCATGATTGATGCTTTCTTTCGAGAGTGTTTTATCAGTGGCCTCAAGGAGGAGATTCGGGCCCAT
>JZKD02S2064661.1:107448-146523 GCA_000966675.3 Picea glauca
GGGCCACTATGAGTTTTTGGTCATGCCCTTTGGTTTGTGTAATGCCCCCTCCACCTTCTAGAGCCTCATGAACCATGTCTTCCACCCTTTTCTCCATCATTTTGTCTTAGTTTTCATTGATGATATCCTCATCTATAGCAAAACCTGGACAGACCATCTTACTCATGTGGATCAATTTCTCCGTCTACTCTCTCAGCACCAACTTTTCCTGAAACAGTCCAAATGTGATTTTGGTGCCTCAGAAGTAGAATACTTGGGTCATTTGTTGGGAAAGGATGGCGCCAGGGTGGACCCTACGAAAATATTGTAGCACCTCTCATGGCTCTCCTCAAAAAGAACTCTTTCACTTGGACTCCAACAACTACTCAAGCTTTTCAAACCTTGACGACGGCCATGTGCACCACTCCGGTTCTAGCCCTTCCCAACTTCACAAAGACCTTTGTGTTGGAATTTGACGCCTCAGTGAAAGGAATCAGCCCTGTTCTTATGCAAGAGGGTTGACCTTTGGCCTTCACTAGCAAGAAACTATCTGAAAAGAATCTGGGCAAACCCATTTATTAAAAAGAAATGTTGGTGATTCTACATGTCGTTGAGTTGTGGCGTCCGTATCTCTTGGGGAAACACTTCCAACTTAAGATAGACCATCAAAGCCTCAAGTACTTTATGGAACAATGCATTTCCTCCCAGGAACAACAAAAATGGGTGACCAAGCTCTTTTGATATGATTATGAGATCATTTACAAGAAGGGAAAAGACAATGTTGTGGCAGATGCACTGTCCCAAAAATATAAAGACGAAGGATCCCTTTTTTCTCTTTCCTTCATTGTACCCGATTGGCTCCAAGCTGTACACCAGGAATGGATTCAAGATCCCAAAAGTTCTCATCTGATCCAGCAACTACAGAACAAGGTTCCAGATCCCCTAGGGTAATCCTGGCTTCAGGATGAGCTTCAATACAAAGGCCGCTTGTATTTAAGTAAACAATCCAAGCTCAAATCCATGGTGCTTTCTAAGCTTCATGCTACACCCACAACGGGGCACTCAGGTTCACCAAAACATATGACCGAGTCAAATGTTCTTTTTTCTGGGATGGTATGAAACAGGACATCCGCAAGTTTGTCGCTGAATGTGAGGTGTGTCAACGCAACAAGGGAGAAATAGTCAAATTTCTAGGCACCCTCCAACCGCTTTCGATTCCCCCTGCTATTTGGAAGGATATCTCTATGGACTTTATTATAGGCTTACCCAAATCGGGGAATAAATTAGTCATAATGGTGGTGGTGGATCRCCTTTCCAAGTATGCTCATTTTTGCGCTCTTCCCCACCCATTTACTRCATCCACGGTGGCTCAAATTTTCATGGACCAGGTCTTCAAGCTTCATGGCATGCCACACTCTATTGTTTCCGATCGAGACCCAACTTTCACAAGCAATTTTTGGCAAGAGTTGTTTAAGCTACAAGGCACACAATTTCATCTCATCTCAGCTTATCATCCCCAAACGGATGGTCAAATGGAAGTTGTTAACAATTGTTTGGAAACATATCTAAGGTGCTTTGCCTCTGAAAAACAACACCAGTGGGCATAATGGTTACCCCTCGCCGAATGCTGGTACAACACTACATACCATACAACCACTCGCATGACTCCTTTTGAAGCAGTATATGGACAGAAGATACCTTCATTTCTCTCATACTTACCGAGTACCTCGAAGGTCCAGGCGGTTGACCAAACACTTACAGTCTGAGAGGATATCCTTCGTACCCTTAAAGAGAACTTGGTCATGGCACATAATGGAATGAAGCAGCAAGCAGATCAAGGTCACTCTGAAAGACAATTTGCAGAAGGGGATTAGGTGTTTCTGAGACTGCAACCATATAAGCAAACTTCCCTCAAGGCCGAGCATTGTCAGAACTTAGCACCCAAATTTTATGGCCCTTACACAGTTCTCAAGCGTGTGGTACAAGTTGCATATCAGTTAGCTCTGCCCAGTCAGTCGAAGCTACATCCTATGTTTCATGTTTCATGCTTGAAGAAGGTGATTAGAACCAGGTGACAAATTCAAACCAACCTTCCAGAGTTAGCTGAAGAAGGATCCAGTTGGATATAGCCAGAAGCAGTTTTGGACCAGCGTGAGTATCGCCTGCGTCAGAGAACCATCAAGGAAGTGCTAGTACTGTGGAAATATATGACTCCAGCAGATGCCACTTGGGAACTAGCTACCATTCTGCAGCAGTTTCCACATCTCAAGCCTTGAGGACAAGGCTGTTTTTAAGGGGGCGTACATGTTAAGGTCCTAACCCGCACATAGGTAGATCAATGTATTCGGCTGTAATAAAGGTCAATATTAATAAGGCCTTTCAATAAAATAGAATAAGGCAGATGTAAGAAGACCTAATAGAAGCTTCCGCTTCTAGAAGGATCTTCATCTAGATGCTTCTCTTAATAGACATATTTAGTATAAATAAGGGTTGAGGGTATGAGAACCCTAGCTTGGAGATTATTGTAACAGAGAACTGCTCAACTGGAGGTTGCCCCCTCGAAGAGGCCTGTGAACATTGCTTTCTGAATCAAAGTGCTATTTCTATGACTATTTCGTATATCATTTCTGTGTATTGTGAAGAATTATGCTGGATATTTTACTGTTATTCTGCCATCTCTAGCATTTTATTTCTGTTCTGCATATTTTATATATCTTGCATTTTGGTTGAAGAAGATAGACCCAAGAATTCATTTGTTACACCATGGGGAACATATGCCATCGATGCTGTCAGGCTCAACCATATCGTTCCTAGTGCCTTTATGTCAAGAACATCCCATTCTTCGTCCTTCATGGACATAAAATATTTTTCTATTCCACCCAATGGTAGGAATAGATCCTTCTAATATAAATAATATTCCATTTGCATCTTCCATAACTGGTAGTTTTGGCCGATAAATTTATCGACCCTAAACTTTCCATCTTCCACCAATGCTCCAGAGTGAAAGTATTCATGGGGTATAAACACAGCTGAAAACAAAGACCTCTGAATAAGGAATATAGTCAGGCTCCAGAACCAATAGGGAAGACTAGCCAAAGTCGTTCCCCAGTGGAGTCGCCATTTTTTTGTTGTGCGAAATTTACCCTATGGATAGGTTTAACTCTCCTTAGATCAATCTATGATGTAAGACAGACATGAAACAAATGGTTGGTACTTTACTTATAGATCTAGTTCATTAACCTATATATACCAGAAGGGAGACTTACTTGTTTTCCTAAGTTTGTCCTCGTTGCTCCATCCTATTACCTCGCTACTCCAATTCCTTCATAGATCAAAGAGACTTGGAAGACAAGAGGCGGTCAAACCTTTCTACTTCTACTAGATCTTGTTAGGTAAGAACTAAATCTATCTATACTTGATTTGACTTAAGCATAGACACTATCATGAACAACATAGTGGAAGTAATAGGCCAAGTTGATATTAATGGAAATACAATAAAAAAGACACTTATAAATCATGTTTGATGTTGCAAAAATCTTCTCCAAGCTCTGCAGTCTAGCCCTTGCATGAATGTCTTGAGATCAAAATGATGATGCTTCAATTGGATTCCCCCTCCTTTAACCCATGAATGGCCTTGTTTATAAAAAATTTGAGAGGTTTTAACCACCATAAAATTTCAACGGAATGGTTGAGATATTTACTCCTTAGGTTAGAATTTAGTACCCAAAATGGAGGGAATATGGATGACTCGAGTGGATGAGTCATCCTTTGACCATAACCATACAAAAGTGTCCTAGGATTTTCCCACAGAAAAAGGTGGATTGACCTTTTCAAGACTAACGCTCAACCAATACTAGCCACACAACGTTAGTAACACTCCTAAACAGTTCATTAGGGATCATTAGCACTCTCTATACATGGGAAGGGGGACATTAGTGGTCAAACAGGGCTCAAAACTTAGGGAAAGTGGTTAGGATTCGACATTTTCTTAGTGTTTTTTGATTCACCATGTCTTATAGAACAAAACCAATTTTTAGTCATGGTGTCAACATGTACACCACTCAATAAAATGCATGCAACACTTAGTAAGGTGCATACGACAATTGATAAAGTGCATGTGACACTTAGTAAGGTGCACACAACACTTTACGATACTTTTGAAACTTAGGGTGTGGGAAAAATGAGACACATGAGTGTGACATTTAGGTGTGTAACAAAGAGGGGTCAAAACATTTTAGGAAAAAATCAAGAATGATAAATCCAAAATTGAATCCCTTGGTAAAAATGGAATTAGAAAAATTGAAAAGAGATGGTACAATTTTTTTTTATCAGACATTCAGAATGGATTTCAAATCCTATGGCAGTAAAAAAAAAGAATGGAGATATTTTTCTTTGTGTGGATTTTCGAGACATCAATTGAGCAAGTATTAAAAATAAATATCAATCAAACATGCAATCACTACTGCTTCTATTCTTGTTAGTCTTGATTTTGATAAAGATTTTGTATTATATTTATTTACTTTAGAAGAGACTATCACCTCCATCATTATCCAGAAAAATGACAAAGGAGAAGAACTTCCAATTGCTTTGATGAGAAAAACCTTGTATGACTATGAATTAGATTACTCTATGATTGAAAATAAATCCCTTTCTCTAGTCAAGGAAATATTTCATTTTAGGGCCTACATTTTATCAACTCACATCATTGCTTATGTACCACATTCACCTATTAAAAAATTTCTCTATCATTAGCTCAGAGAAGGGAGATGGTAAAATTGGTTGGCTAAGCTTCAAGAATATGATTTAGAAGTTAATCCTCTAAAAGTTGTTAAGGGACAAGAACAATGCAAACTAGTGACCAGTATACAAAGTTCATCTCTAACAACATGTGAGTGGTATAAAGACATAATATTTTATCTGAATTATAGCCAATTTCCTATTGAAATGTCTCATCGGGAGACAAGATCTTTAAAGATGAAGACCAACCAGTGCGTATTAGAAGTCCTATTTCGAATAAAATTTGGTGGTATTCTATTCAGATGTTTAAATCATTTAAAGGTGAATAAATGTTGCAAGAGATTCATACGGGAGTTTGTGGTGGAGATTTCTCACATGTTACAACTTCTCACAAAATAATTCAGGTTGGTTATTATTGGTCGACCATGTTCAATGATGTTTATTCAACAATTCAAAAATGCCTCCCCTGCCAAAAAATTTCAAGAATGATCAAAATAACAATGATGCCACTACATTCTATAAAAGTTGAAGAACCATTTGCATAATGGGGCTTGGATGTAATTGGCCCAATAAACCAAAAATCTAGTAAAGCAAATTTGTAAATCCTTATTTCCACCGAATATTTTAAAAAGTGGCAAGAAGCTATGGTCGTGAGAACTACTTACTTAGAACAATTGATCCTTTTCTTAAAGGAGAATATTCTATCCAAATCCGATGTCCCTAAAAAATTCATAATAGACGATGGTTCAATTTTTATTGGGTTCAAATTTACAATTTTTTGTGGAGAATATGGTATTATCATGAGACAATCATCCAAATATTACCCTCAAGGAAATGGTTTGGCTGAATCAACTAAAAAAATGTTGATTCAAATTATTAACAAGAAAATTTCAGCAAACCATAAAAATTAGCATTAGAAGTTGACAGATTTGTTTCGGGTAAGCTGTCTCACTCCAAAAGATAGCATTCAACATTCACTATACACTCTAGTCTATGGAAAAGGAGAAAGAATGGAATTACATATCAAACTGAATGCGTTGGTCATTTCCATAAACAATGAAGATATGGAATAAGTTTCACCTCTGCAAAAACGGTACCATAGGATTTTGCAATTAGAAGAACAAAGAGTACAAGCAATAACGACCATGAAAAAAGAGACAACAAGTGGTTAAAATAAAATTTGATAAGAGAATTGTTGTATGATATTTTCAAAAATATCAACTAGTCTTTTCAACCAAATTTGAAGCTCTTTGGATTGGTCCATACCATATTGAAAAGGTTATTGTTTTAAATTCTTATTTTTTGAAAGACATGAAAGAAACAGTTCAAGCACTGCTTGTAAATGGGCAATACCTCAAGCACTTCTTTTGTTAATCCCCAGTTCTCAACTTGTTCATAGTCCTTCGAAATATTTACTCTTATCTATATTCTTAGTGAGTATTGTTCCTTTTCCCCTTTTTCTTTATTTTCTCTTCTAAAAAATTTCTATCTGACTCCATTTTATTAATGAACAAACCTATCTAGATTCTCGGCAACCCGCAGGGAGTTACAGTCCCACACTTGGAGCCGAATGTTTATCCTCATTTGTGGATCGATGTTTTTGTATTTTGGGCCATCCATTGTCATTTTTTATTGCTCCTCATGTATCCTATAGTTAGCCATTTTTTTCTAAAATGTGGGTTGCCATGCCCGCAAGTCCGCAAGACTACAAATTCCATACTTATTTGTTTATTTATCACCACTCAAAAATATTAACATGTGTCTATTTCCTTTGTTTTAGAGGTCTTATTTCCAAAGACTAAGCCATAAATCACCCTGCAAATACCAAAGTCTCTCAACCCAAAACCCACAACACTCAAAATGACCCTTGCCATTTATGCATCACTCATCATGTAACTTTGCCTTTTTGACACTTAAATGATTTCTTTATTACGGATGTGGGGTCCTCCCCTCATTTCTATTTACCTTTCACTCATCATGTAACTTTTCCTTTTTAACACTTAACTGATTTTTTTATTGCGGATGTGGTGTCCTCCCCTCATTTCGATTTTCCTTTCCCTAGTCCTACAACCCCACATTTATGCATGCTCCAAAATGATTCTTATATTTTCGCATTCCACAAAATCAACCTTTTGGTACTTCGTATATTTCTTGAATATGGATGTGAGAGTCCCCTCATATCTCCCCTTTCATTCTCCAAATCCTGCATTTTAGAAATCACCACACTGCACTCTCCATTCATAACTTTACACCTCCATGCTTCACCATTTTTCCATTCACCTCGATACGATATCACCATTCCCGATGATATTTATTTCCCATCGCCAAATCAGCTGTCACTCATATGAATTGAATATTTTTATTCAGTGGCATGATTTTTTAAAAATCTTCTCCATAAATCTGAAATCAAACTGTGAAATTGACAACTTCAAATTAAGACCTACAACATTCGATAAACAAAGCAATACATGGTAAAACTAAATAAGAAATTAAAATCCCCCCGTCTAAAAAGACTATATTGACAAAATCACCACCTATTCATAAAATTAATTCTTTGAAAGACATGTCAAGTAAAAGGAAAGAATTATATTGCAGTGACACTGTCAACACCTTGGGATGAGAAGACCACTAGTTTCAGTGGTCACATGAATACAAGTGGTATTCATCTCTGTTAATATTATGGTAGCTGTGGGAGGTATTTACCCCAACGTGTGAACCTGACGAGATTTGAAGACTCCGGGAAGCAATAGAAACCCTAATGAGTTGGCTAATAACCCTAGAAGCCTTGTCGGCTCAAGAAGATAATTTATATTAGGCTATTAGCCTCCAAGAGAAGAAGTTGGCCAGAAATAATAATAATATACTGAACAGACACATACCCAGAAGGAGAAGTCGGCCCCAACAAAACTGGAAGGATTACTATAAATACAGGGCGCCAGTTCTCATTTGCCACATCT
This sequence comes from Picea glauca, assembly GCA_000966675.3. Lineage (NCBI taxonomy): Eukaryota > Viridiplantae > Streptophyta > Pinopsida > Pinales > Pinaceae > Picea > Picea glauca. Next base: position 115,122 of record JZKD02S2064661.1, read on the forward strand.
TAGAATTACGGTACTGCAGTTTGGTGCGCACTGCAGTTGCAGTCTTGTGCGCAGGTTTGGAGGAAGAGCCGGTGTAGCTGCAGTAGCAGCTTTTTGTGATGCGCTATCCTTGGGGATTGATGCACTACTCTTTGTTTAGATATCTAGCCGAGGGTTTGCTTCCGGAGGAATTCTCAGGTCAAGGTTAAGGTTCTCGGAGGGAGGCTTCGGTCTATGGTTGGGTGATGAAGGTATCGTCAATGGTAAAATGAGCACACCATCTTATACATTCTAACAATCTCTCCCATCTAATGAAAATAAGTTGAACAAGTTTTGGACCTCGAGTATTGTATTGGATGGATGAGTGCTAGAAGTAGTTGATTTCAAAGAGTTGGTCATCTTGTGCATTGACAAATTTGACACCGAGAGAAGAATTATTCAGAGGGAATCCATCGATCTTTTTAGCACCTTTAGTATTCAGTAGAATGTTGAGACTTCTTGACCCTACTTGGACATTCAAAATGTCGAAGTTGATTATTTTATTAAAGCTGATAGTGGAGGAATGGATTTCCTTGAAATATTTCTTAAAGACAAACTATCGACGCTAATGCTACACAGGTTGAGGTATACTCTTTAAAATATCCATATAAATAATTTTCTTGGCTATTTTCCAGAATAATTAAACAAGTGTCTATGACATCAATTCCAAAGTATATTGTATGTATTCTCTATCATTCAATTAATGAAAATGTAGTAATTGACTAGGCCCATATTATTTCAAATGAGATTTCATTTCAGTTGGGAAGCCTTAGGAAGATCGAGAAATTTTGTACATGACTTCCTATCTATATTATGTTATAGTTTATTTCCATATGTTTGAGGACTTGCCCAAAGCTAAGAATGTAGAATTCAAGAATTCTCCAGTTTCATTTTGGTATCTAGTGTTATGGAGGTACAAGGCCCCATACAATTTATATGAAGTGAAAAATGGTTTCTTATCTTATTTTAACAAGATGATTCATAGTTCCACCATGTCCATACTATCATTAGAAGTTGCATCCTTTTTATCAAACAAAGGAGTTTTTGAAACCATGGAAGATTTCATTTTTATTAGACTTTATGGATTTAAGGGGAAACCCTCTCTATTGCCATTTTTTGTTTCTAATAGACTTTTCATTGTTGAAGTATGCAAACAGTACAAATAAATTTATGTGATTAAGATAATGACATTAATTTTACCATTAAATCGATTTATTTATTAAATTACATGTATTATATATAATTTTTTTCTTTTTACTATTAATTTGAAATTTAACACTAAATGTTATTATTAACCATCAATTAATTATATATATACATTTTTTTTTGTTATTTACTTAATTTCGAAATTTACTTTTACCTAACTTCAAATTTTACCTTTATTCTAAAAATAAATTTTAAAATATAAATGGTCTACCCAATATTGTAAAACAAATATAATAAAAAAATATTAAGCTAAATCAAAATATCATTAAAGGAAAAACTCTTAATATAAAAAAAATATGATTTAAAAAACAGTTGCAAATGAAAACGTATCATATAAAATATAGTCTAGCTTCTTCATAAACCTAAGAAACTCTTCTTCACACATTTTCTTATTATTAGGTTTTGTTCCAAATATGTTTTGATTCTTCATGCAAATTTTTATTGGTACGCTTCATTCCAAAAACATTTCGTTAATATTTGATTTGGGTTTTTCAAGTGCATGAATAATGTGGTCATAGTCGAATAGAAATGAAGCGTGACATCCAATACCATGGAGAGAGACTTTCATTGGAATTCAATTCAGAGTCGAGTAACTGAAAACTTTATGAAAAAGAAGAAAGGGTTTGAGCAAAGAAAGGATTTATTGAATGTGGAGTAGAGAGAGGTGATGTGCTTAATGAATGTGCGTGAAATTTGCTTGACAGAGGTTAATTAACTATAAACTATAATGATTCATTGTATAAAAGAAAAATTGATAGAAAACCCTAATTCACCAAACCGTAAACCACACTGAGATTTACTATTAGGCAGACAGAAACACTAATTCATCAATTCATTGCATGATTCAACTCTAGGCTGACCATCTCGAATGGCTAGGATTTTCACCTCATGATTCAACTACAGGTCATCCTTGGCTTAGTAACTCGACCTCGCATGACTAGGCAATTTGCCTAATGATTAAGCTCTATGATGATGATGAGGATTAACAGAATGATAGATTATTTGTTTCTTTGATATATATGTTGTTGATGTTTTTAGCATTGGACAGGTAATTTTGCACACGTCTAAGTGTCTAAACATGTGGAAGTCATCCAAAGTCTTCTACCTTGAGACTTTACTTTAATCAAAGTAATTATTAAATTAAAGTTCTTTTATTAGTGAGCTGAGTTTTATTTAAAGAAATGCTTTAATTAGAATTAATGAATCAAATAATAGCCATTAATTCAAAGTGAGGTGAGAAGTAATCTCAACCATCAATGACTTTGGAGATTACGGTTAGGTAATAAATCAAGATTATAAAAGCATGGCAATGGTGAAGGGGAAGACACTCAATACATTGATGCAGAGTAGAGAAGGAATTTTGCTTAGGAGGATTGGATCACGAAGGACTGTGATTCAAGGAGATCTTGGATAGGTGAAGAAGGATTTCCATCTAGAGATTAGGTCAAGGAGAAGAGAGAACAAAGGTAGTCACAAGTGGGTTTCAACAAATTGAAGCTACAATAGAGGGTCACATCGTATGTAGTTTCCATACAATATTTGAGTGTGTGCATGCAGGTTTCAATGGAGACAAGCACATATACATGGGTTTTCTTAAGGAAAGGAGCACACATCTCGAGAAACGTGAATATTCGAGGTCGTATAGTTTTTTGTATTTCTTCGTGGGAACAATTATGTTCCATCTTGAGTTAGGAGGTTCGTTTGATGCCCAAGTTGTGCTTTACATACCGGGACTAAAGAATAATTTTCTCTCAGTCTCATCTATGGAGGATAGGGGTTTTGTCATTATTTTTCAGAGAGGGAAAGTACTCATATGCCTATAGACAACTATCGTGGACAGATCATTGGTCATTGGGGTTAGAGAGGTCACTTTATACAAGTTGCAAGGAAATCTTGTTCATTCCTTGGTACATGACAATGACAACGTCTATGGTACGGGAGTTTGGGACATCTACACTAGAGGGTGTTGTCGATTCTGAGGGGAATTGTTATAGGTCTTTTGAAGTTCAACATTGAGTAGTAGGGAGTGACTGTGCAAAGGGTGTGCATTGGAAAGAATGCCAATGCTACTTTTATAAGCAACGAGAGTAGGTCCAAGGGGATCTTGGATCTTCTACATTCAGACATGAGTGGACCGATGCCATTAGCATCATTGCAGGGAGCATCATACTATGTGAAGTTCATTGATGAATTTTCCAAGAAAACCTAGATATTATTTATAAAGACCAAGGATGAGTTCTTCAATCAATTTCAAGAGTTAAGGGATTAGGTGGAGAACTAGACAAGGAAGAAGATCAAGGTCTTGAGGTCAGATAATGGGGGACAATACACCTCCAATGAATTTAAGGACTTCAACAAGGAGACAGGGATCAAGAGAGATATGATAGTCTCATACAATCCTATGCAAAATGGGTTGCAGAGAGAAATAATTGGTCCATCATCGATTCTACCAAGGCTATGATACATGACGAGGAGTTTCCTATGTTTCTTTGGGAAGAGGTGTGTAATACAACAATATATGTGCATAACATGAGTCCTCATGGGATATTGGGGGACAAGACTTCAGAGGAATAATTCTCAGGAGTGAAGCTAGAAATAGGAAATCTGAGGATCTTTGGTTATCCAGTCTACATCCATGTGTCTGTGGAGAAAAGGACAAAGTTGGAGCCTTCGGGATAGAAGGGTATATTTTTGGGGTAAAACGAGACCTCAAAGGGTTACAGGATCTTCACACTAGCGCAACGAAAGATAATTGTTAGAAGAGATGTTAAGTTTGAGGAGAAATTGGAATCTAGGAGACCTTAGGAGTCATCATCACTGACAGAGGATGAGGAGAAATAGGTTCTGAAGGATGAGTAGCAGTCAATAAATTCCAGTTCATGGAGTCAGAATTAAGGTGGCAAGGAGGACTTATCCCCTTCCAGTTATGTTAGGATAACCAAGGAGCTATTATAGACATCGAGGGATGTTGGTGAAGCTCCTAGGAATGCATTGATAGAGTGTAGTCCTCCATGGATTTTTTTGAAATATATGGCACTAAAGAGTAACATCATTGATGTTGAGCCTTCTAGTTTTGAGGAAGCAGTAGATCAGTAGGTTTGGTGGGATGCCATGGTAGAGGAGTACACCTCTATTATGAGGAATGATGTTTGGGACATAATGTTGAGACCGGAGGGGAAGTAAGTTGTGAGTTCCAGGTGGCTCTACAAGATCAAGCATGTTGCAAATGGTAGCGTCGAGGAGTTCAATGCGAGTTTCATGGCCAGAGGGTTCTCCTAGAGAGAGGGAGTGGAATATGAGGAAACATTTTCTTCAGTCACTAGGTATGCTTCTATTTGAGTTGTTATTTCTATTATTTCAGTTATGAGGTGGAGGATTCATTAGATGGATTTCAAGACACCTTTCCTTAGTGGAATCATTGAGGAGGATGTATACATAGAGAAACATCGGGGCTTTGAGGTACATGGGAGAGAATCTCATGTGTGTAGGCTTAAGAAAGCCTTGTATGAACTCAAAAAGGTGCCCAAAGCATGATATTCAAGGATTGACACATACTTGCAAAGTATGGGACTTACCAAGAGTGAGGAGGATCATAAATTGTACTTCATACTTGTTGGGGTTGATCCACTCATATTGGTACTGTACATAGACGATTTATTTCTTGTAGGTGCAGAGGAGCTTATTGCAGGGTGCAAAGAAAATTTAGCAACTAAGTTGGAGATGAAGGACATTGTCTTGATGGATTATTTCTTGGGGTTATAGGTATGGTAGGCATCGAGAGAGATCTTCCTTGGATAGGGAAAGTACGCAGTAGAGATATTGAGGAGATTTGGGATGGAGTACTGTAGACTGATGGATACAACTACAATTACCAATCTAAAGAGGGTTTAGACTTCAGATTCAATGTTAGTGGATCCCAGGATATATAGACAATTGATAGGGTCCTTGATGTATTTGGGCAATACCATGCCAAATATATGTTTTGTTGTGAACAACTTGAGTTAGTTCATGGTCGATCCGAGGTAGATGCATTGGATAGCAGTGAAACATGTGCTTAGGGACTTGAGAGGTACAATGGAGTATGAATTGATGTATCTTGGAGGTGATGGAGTGAGGTTGTAAGGATATCCAAACTCATATTTGACAAGGAGTGCAGTAGAAAGAAAGAGCACCTCGAGGTGTTGCTTCAAATTGGGATCAATAGTGATTACATGGTGCACCAGGAAGAAGAATTTTGTAGCACTCAATTCAACAAAGGTAGAGTACATGGTAGCGAGTATGGATAGTTGTGAAGCCATTTGGCTTCACAAATTTTCTTACGAGTTTATTTGATTAGAAGTTGGAGCCTACGGTGATATACTACGATAATTAGAGTTGCATCAAACTCTATGAGAATTCAGTATACCATGATAGGTTCAAGCATATAGAAATCACATGTCCCTTCATTCAAGATAAGATCCAAAAGGGAGCAGTAAAGCTTCAGTATGTTTCCATAGATGAGTAGGTTGTAGAAATTCTGACCAAACCCTTGGTTAAAGGGAAGTTTGTGTTCTTCATAGACAAACTTGGAGTGGTGCATAATACCTTCCTCACTAAAAAGGAGTGTTGATGTTTGTAGCATCGGACAAGTACTTCTGCAAAGGTCTAAGTGTTTAGACATGTCGAAGTCATGCAAATCCTTCTACCTTGAAATTTACTTTAAATAAAGGAATTATTAAAGTGAAGTGTTTTTATTAGTGAGTTGAGTTTTATTTAAAGAAATTCTTTAATTAGCATTAGTGAATTAAATAATAGCCATCGATCTCAAGTGAGGTGAAAATTAATCTCAATTTTCAATCTTAGGTTTAGGTCATAACTCAAGATTATAAAATCATGGAAAGGGTGAAGGACAAGACAATTGATACATTGATATAGAGTGGAGAAGGACTTTTTCTCAAGAGGATTGAATCACAAAGTACTACGATTCAAAGAGATCTTTGATAAGTGAAGAATGGCTTCCATCTAGAGATCAAGTCAAGGAGAAGAAAGAACAAAGGTAGTTGCAAGTGGGTTTTAGCAGATTGAAGCTGCAAAAGTAGGGTTGTGTCGTACAAAGTTGTTGTACAATCTTTGAGAGTGTGTACGTGGGTTTTAGTGGAGACAAGTGTGTATACAGGGGTTTGCTTCAGAAAAGTTGTGTACATCTTGGGAAACATGAAAATCCGAGGTCATAAAGCATATCATGAGGTGTTAGGGTTTGCAGGTACTATCTATAGTTTTATGTATTTCTCTGTGGATCATTTTCCCAGGTACAAGATCCCTTGTAAGCTTTGAAGTTATTTGAATGATAATCTTAGTTGATGGGAAGAATATATTTGTGTATTGTGATTGAAATTTTGGTTTCCAATATTCCTTCCACTATCTTTATTTGAGTTGAATGTTCCAACAAGTGTATTATGTTTTGTGATCTACTAATTTGATTTATAGAAAGGAAATCACTAGATAACAAAATACCTATGTGTTGGAGTAAGGGGATTTCAACAAATGTGCTTGTAATTGTTTTTTTAATTAAGTTGACTTTATTTTTATTATTTTGTTATTTTTGTTTTTAATTGAGCTAACTTTAGGATTTTTTAAATTTAGTGTTTCTAACATATCACTAACACCTCAAGATCTCCCCCATACTGGGTTGTAGAGAACCTCTTGGTGAAATAATTGAGTTGGCTTTAGATTTTTTTAAATGTTGTTTTATCTAACATAATACTAACGCCTCAACATCTCCCCCATGCCAGGTCAAAGAGCACCTCTTGGCGTACTTATCAATAATTGTTAAAAATGTTTTTGGCAGTGAAATGGGCCTCTGCACTCACTCAAAGTTGTTGATTTAATTGACTACTCTCATTTAATGAGAAGGTGGTGGGGCTTACATGATGTCAGACACATTTTCCTTGGAAATCCCTTTCTCACCACACATTAATGAATTGTAATGGAGTTTAATTACATTGCTTTATTTTAATTAATTGTTGTGGATGGATTTAGAATGTGTTGAATCATTTCTGAAAGGACTTCCCTAATTTTATTATGAACAATGAATGTATGATGCAAGGAGGTATTATTAGAGCCACCTTGCTTTATTGAGACTTTAAGAGGGACCGCGTTGGGCAAATGAAGAGAAGGAAAGAGGGATGGAAACATAAACTAGAAGAGCCTTCATGTACACTCATTTCATATATTCTCAAAATTCTAAGGCATTATTTTGCAGATGAATCCCATCTAGTCACTGTACATAAAAAATTGGCCAATTAGTTATTGCATAAGCAAGCAACTATTCTTCTAAAATTCATTGGATTGATAATCAAGCCTCCGCATATTGAACTTGTAGTCGGTGATAAGTTTCTTAATGTTTTCCACATTTGATAATAATAGCTATTTTGGAGTTTTATTCTTTTTCACATTTTGAATTGGATCTCCATTTCCTTATAGTCTGTCTATGCTCCATGTATTGAATTTGGCTTGTAAAAACATGCTAATATGTCTTATTTTTTCTCTTTTTGTAGTGATGAAATTTTATAAAAATGAATGAACCGGAAATATTTACTCTTAAATATACAAATTCAACAAAATTTAGATAATAATATAAGAAAGCAAAATTTTTTAATTTCAATTAATTTTTATATGATATATATTTTTTTTAAATTTAATTTTTTTTTCTTTAATTATTTCATTTATGTAAAATTCATTTATTACTATTTCACACATATTTTAAGTATTAAATATTGAGAAACCCCCCTCCACCCAGTGATTTTGATTGGTAAAGTCTACGAAGGTATACACACCTTACCCCCCTCTGGATTTGAACTTGTGACCTGTTATGAGGAAACACATGTTCTTAACCATTAGGCCCACTCAAGATGTATGTAAAATTTTTATGTGTATGTAAAACACAACCCAAAAAACTAACATCTTAAGTTTTTAAAACCCAAAATCCCCCTTTTTATATAAGTTTGAAAAATATATATAAGAAAATGCTATTTTTTTTCTAAAACATATTTTTTATTTTTCATAATAAATATTTTAAATATATTCATACACATATTCAAAATCACCACATTGAGATTTATATTATGGAAAATTTCGCCAAAGGATAGAAATGGTTAATATGTTTTATGGGGCCCATAAAGAAGGAGATCACCATTGAAACTAGTTTTGATGAGGGACTTATAGTGCCAAACCATATACCAAAGCAATCGAGTCTAAAACCTAGGTTTGGTATTAATAAGTTTGGTGGACATGTCATCAATGGTGGGAAGCGGTTGGATTTGAAAATGGTCGTAATCTAAACGTTCTACGAAATATCGATTTTGTTTCTTGAGACATTTGCCTAAAATCTGGTGAGAAATTGTTAGATATGCAGATTTGAGTGATTATTTCTATATAGTTCAAGCACCCCAAGGATTTTCAGCATGTTGAATCCATTTCTGCATTCATAAATGAATTTTGAACAACAAAACATAGTGATTTCGTGCAAATTTTAATCATCGGATTCTGGCGAAAAAATCCATTTCGTAGAAAAACTAGACAATGCCTTTGAAAATGTATTCAATCAAAGGTCAATTTTTAGTCCTTGTCGAAGGAAAGAAGGGACTATAGTAATCGACTTGTTTCTTTTTCTTCGAACTTAACATTAGTTTGGGCCATGTCAATCAATAAAAACATTTTTTTTTTAAACATTTCAGTTTTTAGTATGTTTAAACTTATGTGTTCATTTGAATGCTTTATGTCGACCAATTCAAAATGTTTTCATGTTATTTGGTCCCATATCAAGGCATCATAAATGTTAAGTTAAAGTTTTTGTGAAATGTTTGATTTGAGGTTAGACATTACAAAATTAAATTTATTGTTAAGCCAAGTAATGATACTCTTTATTTTAGCATTAATCTACCTGTCATATGGAAATAAGTAAGTTAAAATTTGAAACAAGTAGAAATGACTAAGGGAGATGGAAGTATATCACTACCTTCTATGACCATATATGAAATTAAATACAAAAATACTAACACATCTAATGCTATGAATAATTTCACATTAATTTACCTTATGCATCACCTTTGTTGTACCTGCCACTACTTCCTTCACCTACCATGACCTCCTTCTGCATCCCTTTTGAGCCTTCTAGTAGATGCATCAAATCTAGGGTTATTAGTGCCTAAAGTTATATTCGATGTCCATCTATAAATTGTACATTGATCAAAATTATGATTGTAAAGAAAAATGAAAACCTAGGCACACAAAGGTTGAGAGAACAACAAGGGGGTGATGCTCACGAGCCACTAAAGACGATTTCATCTTTGTGAACCAGAGCATACAGTACGATTAGGCCTAACCACACTTTCTTCAGACGAGAAACATGTTGGATTTGATATTTCAACAAGGTGAGAACTTTACCATATGATTGAAATTGTTATTTGGATATTTTAAGGGCTAAGTGACATTCTACCTTTGTCTTGGTAAGCTAAATCTAAATTTCATATCCTTATGTTGAACTCATTATTTTGTTTCAAAGAATCAAAAAATATTAATCACTTTTAGGACAAACACAAATAGTCATTGAACATAGATCTCTCTCTCCACACACACACACACTTTAATGGTCTCTAGTTACCTATTATTTTTATAGGTGGATAATTGCCTATAGTTTTCCATATAAGATTCTCTTACATTTAGCTATAAGACTCTGTCTTAATGTTTTGCATGATATAGTGGAAAAAATAGCGAGTGATATACCTTTGCATATTTCAAATCTAGTATCCATAAAAAAAAATCGTGTAATGAAAAGTTGAGCAAACAGAACAAGCCTTGATTGTCAGAACCACAATAACATAGCCAACAAAGTGCTCAAATGTGTAGGCAAATTGCTTGATGAAATGTCTGCACTTCAATGGTGAAATTTTCCATAGTTTATTTTCATTTAATTTTAATGTTCTATGTCACAAGAAGGCGAGGGTAATCAATTGCTCTCTTGGAAGAGATGAATCTATACCTATTCTTCATCACATGAATCCCATTAAAACTTTCCCCCCCCAAAAAAAACCAAAGAGTTTAAAGGAAAATTTTGAAAAAAAATGAAACCCTCATTTTTTTGTGCTTACCACTACTATATGTCTATGCCTCTACCTCAAACTTGAGACTTAGTGGCACAAATTTCCTAAAAAGGGGGAAGATTAAACATATTTTCACCCTCTTAATTCATGAAGGAAGAGACTATTACTACAACAGCTACTACTCCATTATTTGTCTTTGGCTTGGACACTGCTCTACTGTTTTCAACTTGACAACGAATAATCTTGGTTTGGAAAGTCCTGACAAATCCAAGTCTGGACTCTCTAAGAAACGAATTGAAAAAACAACATTTTCAAGTATTTATTTCAATTGCTAGAATGATAGAAAAATAATCCTTTCGTTTCTTTGGTGCAAATGTTGGAGCAAGAACGACTTTTTCAAGTACTTCCTATAATAGAGTGTTTTCCTTCAAGCAAGTGTTATTCCTAATAACTATTTATTTCCTTTAGTTCTAGACGACTTATTCTTAACAATTTATAGTTGGGGTTTAGTTTGAAAGCAACCCTGAGAAACATGGTTGTTAGGAGAAATGTATACCTTTACATTTGCACATGCCCTTGTCTTTCTTTCTAGTGAAGTCAATTTCTTGTCACTTAATGGTTTGAACAACTACGATGAAGTCGTTGAATGTATTTGAATATATGTAGTAACAATTATATGTTGGTTAGATCACATGATCGGGCGGATAGATCCGGTTGGAATATTTTAGGTATGTGAATGAATTCACAAGAGCTCTCGACACATATAGGATGCATGGGCACCATGCTTACGATGCCACCACATCTCCAATTTGCATGTGTATACAAAAAAGACATGGATATAATGTTTATAATGTAACGATGTCTCCCTCAAGTGCCAAGATATATTCCTTGGAAAACAGGAAGATCATGCCAAAAGGCCATGTGGAGGCTGATTGTTCCCTTTGTTCAACATACAAATGCCACATGGAGAGCCACTATGTGTATTGCTTGTCGTGAGGTAAATAATACATAATATCCTATCTAGATATGGGCATTTGAAAGTTTATAAAACACAATGCAAAATGATCATGTGGAAGTTGATAGTTCCCTCTGATCAATATACAAATTCCACATGGAGATCCCTCTGATTTTTATTGTGTGTTATGAAGTACATAACACATCATACACTATATATACGATCATTTGGAACCATTCTTATTCTTTTAGTTATAACCTCGATCCCATCCAAAACATAGTGTTGTTGACATAGAGTACAACAATATTGATCATAAAATGAGATGACAAAGGAGGTAAGTTATATAATGTAACATGGTACTATTTTTATCTTAAAAAAAAATAAAGTGGCATTTCAACAAACTTTTTTGTATTATTTTATTGATTGTATCTTACTAAGTTTCTTGCATACATTAACAAATAAACAAATTTTACTAGTGCTTGAAATTATTATGTACATAACACATCTAAAAGCAAAGAGTCGGGACTTCACTTTTATCAATCTTGTTAATATATTCACTCTAGTAAATCCTAAGATGAAAACTATATTACCAAATATATTCTAACATACTATAATTCAATGACATTGCATAGATATATTACCAAAAATATATAGCAAAACAAATTATACTTCATCATGATTATTGCAATAAAAATATAAAATAGACTATTATGGATATACTAGTCTTAACCATGGTTGGGGGAGGAAAATCGAGCCTTAGGCCCTAAAGTTAGCTTCTATGGCATAAGGGTATTGAATGAGGACTCAAACCACCACATATGAGATCGACAAGGGATCTTTGGCCTCCTAGTTGGAATATGGACTCCATTATGAGGTTTCAAGCACTAAATATGTGTCTCATGACCCTAAACGAATTTAGAAAGAGGAAACCCAAGCCTTGGGCCCTAAAGAAATATTGTAGCACTAAAAGGATATCTGTCTTTCGAGTGGTGATATGGGATGTCCATTAGGTGGTTTTATGCACCATGTAGGGTCTTGGGGCCCTAAACATGGTTAGGGTGGAAACCCCTATAGTCACAAAAGGAAGATTCTATAGATCAAGGGCCATGCACATGGCCTTGAGTAAGCTGCCACACAATGATAGGTCTAGGGGGTCACTGGCCAAGTATGAATATTATCCCAACTAGGATGTTTTGTGAACTGAGTACATGGGTCTTGGGGCCAAAATATGGTCTAGGAAGGAAACTCAAGCCATTGGCACTGAAGGTATACCTTAGGGATCAATGTCCATGAATAAAGTTTTGAACCCCCACATAGGACCTATCTAGCCTAGATATTTGTTTTGCAAGTGTTAATATGCATTTTATTAGGAGGTTTTGAGCCCAAAGTATGTGTTATGAGGCTATGAACATGGATATGTGTGTAAATCCAGGCCTTAGGATTTAAAGGTAGATTCTAGAGATTAAGAACCATGGCCAAGTCCTTAAACCACTACACATGACATTCCTAAGGGATATTTAGTGCTGAATGGGGATATATGAATATCATTAGATGATTTTATAAATAATATGGGTCACAAGATCCTAAACATGGTCAAGGGAGGAAACCTAGGGCTTCGAACCTAAAATTCCAAGATTTGAGGGCTCTTGGGCCATGAGTAAGTCCTTCAACCACCACGTAGGACCTATTAAGAAAATCCATAGCCATTGAGTTGGGATATGGGAATGATTATGAGGTTTTGAACACCAAGGAACAAATCAGGGCCTTGATCATTATTTGGGGAGGAAACAAAGGTTGTATGCCCTAAACAAATATTCTAAGGCTTTAAGGCCTTGGATGTAACCTCAATGAAACACTCATCACCTTTCTATCCTATGTTATTAGCGTTTGTGTCCATGGACACTATTATTATGTTTTTAGCACCAAATATGTACATTCAAGGCCATGGAAATGATACAGGGAGGGAATTTTGACCTTACATCCTAAAGGAAGATTATGGGGTTCTAGGATCATAAAAAATGCATAAATACATTGTCCACATGATCTTGCAAAGGTAGTTTTTACCTATGAGTGAGAATATGGGTGTCAATAGAAGGTGTAGAGCAGAAATAAAAGGTCTTAGGTGATTGACAATGGTTCGGGGAGGAAACCCAAGTCCTAATCCCATAAGAAATCTTTTAGGGCTTAAGGACAATTAATGGTGCCTTGAACTACCACATATGACCAAGCCTAAATAAATGTTTAGCCTTTCAGTGTAGATATGGGTATCATTAGAAGTTTTTCGTGATTAGGGATGGGTTTCAAGGCCTTGCTACATGGTTGGGGGAGAGAACATAAGCCTTAAGTCTTGAAGGAACTTCCAGGGTTTAATTGCCATTAATGAATCCTTAAAATAACAAACATGACCTTTGTGGGGTATATTTGGCATTTTACTTTGGATCTATGGGCACCATTACCAAGATTTTTAGAGAATCAGGAATGGGTCGCAAGGCCTTCACCATAGTCGAGGGAGGAAATTTGGAAATTAGGCACAAAAGGATAATTCTAAGGACTAAGGGCCATGATTGATTCATTTAAACACCATATAAGAAAAACCTTAAGGGTTATTTGGTATTTTCTAGTAGGGAAATGGGATCCATTAGGAAACTTTGAGTACCATAGATGAGTTGTGGGGCCCTAGATGTGTTCAAGGGAAAAATTTGGTTCTTATAAAGGAAGATTCTAGGTATTCAAGGGCAAGAATGATTCCTTGAACCACCATGCATGATCTCATGAGAGAATCCTTCACCTCTTAGTAGGGATATGAGTGCCACTAGGGAGTTTTCTTGGCCACTAGGTATGGGTCTGTGGCCCTTGACCATGATTGAGTGAAAAAACTCAAGTTTCAAACTGTATGGTATCCTCTAGGGCTTACAAGACATGATTGAGGTCTTAAAATAACACACAAGGCCTCTCTACAAGATCTTTGGTCTCTGAGAGGGATATTGGTGCCATTAGAATTTCTTGAGAACTAAGGATGGATCACAAGGACATAGACACGATCATGGGAGGGAAGCCATGCTTTAGGCCTTAAATCCAAGTTAAATAAATAAAACTCAAACCACCACATAGGACCTCTATAAACATTTTGTGGCCCCCATGTGGGTATACAGGTGCCCAAGGAATTGATAAGAATTTCATGTCCCAATTTCATTTGTTGTTCAAGAAGGATGGTCGAGTCTTGTGGCCTAATAAGAAATTCGAGGAAGAATAACATATCACATGGTGATGTAGGAGCATCCCTCATGCCAAGTGAGATAGCGCGGTAGACAAAGGACAGCTGGGCAGACCCAGCTGTATTTTTGAATTTTCCCTTGAAGTTGATGCGCCAAACATAAATGAGATCATTTAATGAAGGAGCCTTGGTATAATGTAATCAGACCTTGAGCGCCCCGCTCTCATCTGAAGTAGATGGAGGCATTTATAGTAGTAAGTGTAGGTAGATAGAATTGAATTCATAGATTAGACAGTTTTAGAAAGAAGGAGGGAAAACAGATATAGACACCCTCATTGTGCATTGTAAGATAGTTAGAAAATTTTGAGCATTGAGAAGAGAAGTAGAGAACTATGTAGAAACACCCATGTATAGTTATTTGGATTAATAGAAGAAGTTGATTCAAGTTCATGGTGTTGTGTCATTCTCTGTGTATGTGTGTTGATTGATATGCTCATGAGTATTTACTTCCTGTTATGCATTTGTTGTTATGCTGTGTATATGAATTCATGTGTTGAGATTGAAGTCTGAAAGGAAGTAGAAGAAATGAGTTTCAATTGTTTCTCTATCTGAGCAAAGATTCCTGCAAGGAGTGCAGTTGAAGTCGTCCGCAAGGAGTGCATTGATAGCAGGCTCAGATAGTTTAACTCTTGTTCTCGTTCACCCAGAATTGAAATTGGGTTATAGGAGCTGTGCAAGGAGTGTGCAGGCTAAGGAAAGTCTCGATTGTGAATTTGAGCGAAGTATTGAAGGACTGCTGCTGCAGGCGTGTGCAGAGTCGAAAGAAATCAACACTTGGAGGTGTTTGAGAACTGCCGCAAGGAGTGCGTGCAAGGACCCTCTGTGAGGATGAAAGTCTGAGAAAGCTCAGGAATGATAAGGATTTCAAGCTTGTCGAATAGAAGCACTGGAAGTTTGTGCATGGAGTGCTTAAAAAAACCAGGCGTTGCACAGTTGCACCGCAGGCGGACAATTCCGTGGAGGGATACTTGGTTATTCTCTAGAAATCGCCAAAGGGAAGCAATTGATGGTTAGGATCTTGAGGAGAGGATTTGTGAAATCCCGTCAGCTGTTGGATCTGGAAAAGAAGTGAGGAGGTTACAACTGCACTCAGAGTTCAAGCTGTAGGGGTCATGATTCATTGGATCGTTGATCACTTACCTGTCAGCCGTTTGATCTGACAGGAGTTGCACAGGGTTTAAACCCTCGTGAGCAGAGTAAGAACCCCAAGAGGTGTCAGGAGTCGGGAAATTGGAGTTTCTAAGGTCGTGAGAGTCGGGACATCAGAAGTCTCGAAATCCCGATGAGTTTAGAGCCGTCCCTCTGTTGGGACAAGTGTCAGGGATCGAGAGTCCATTGGCATTTTGGAGCTTCAGAAGGCAAGAGCTTGAGACCTGTCGAATCCCAAAACAACAAAAGGATACATAGCTGTAGGATCTCAGGGGGGACACATGTCGTGTGGTCGTCTAGATCGGGAATGTGGTCATCGGAGTTCAGGTAAGTGAGTGTTTATGGTTTTGTAAAGTGGCGAAGTCCGAGGTTTAATCTGATCCATCCATTCACTAGGGACGTGTGTTAGGAATCTGAGGGGAGTCGAGGTTCGACACATCGGAGGTCTTGAGGACAAGATCCTCTTACAATTTGGAATTGCGAAACACGATATCCCGATAGGCTCAAGGAACAGTGTGGGGCCACAACGGAATTACTGTTGGGACAGGTGGCACAAATTATCAGAGTTCAAGGAAAGGAAAGTCCTGAAAACATTGGTATTAGGATTCACAATCCCGCGAAGTCTGAATTCCCGACGAGGTGACGGGACCGTTGAATAGTCAACCTGCGTGTGCATCGGAGTATTGGCACATCGGGACTCGGGGTTCGGTAAATCCATTTGTTTGATATCGTGAGTGGCGAAATCGCGATAGGAGAATTCCTGATAAGGTATATGACTGTGGTCATATAAGGGAAGGTCGCGTGGGCTCAAGGCTTAGCCTGGGGGGGCCTAAGGCAACAGGGGAGTGTATCAGTGTATCGGGGATCGAGGACTGGTGAGGTGAGTTGTTTTGGACCTCGCAAATGCCGAAATCCCGATAGGAGGAACCCCGATAGCAAAGTAAAAGGTCAGCGTTGACTCGCATTGGATTTCGGAGAATCGTGAGGAACAAACGCGTGACCACAGGACTCACGAAATTGCGAAGTCCAATTTCTCAATAGAAGAAAGGGAGATCATGTGAGAGAGTTTCTATGGGTGGAAATTTCCCGATAGGGAAATAGAGGGACCGATTAGTGTTCTTCGGGCTGAGGAAGGAGGAAGATCCTGTGAGCGGACGTGCCTAGGTGGTGCACCTGCGTCAAGTGGTATCAGAGAAAGAAAATTTCTTTGCTTTCTGTAGCAGAGAAGAAGGAAATTCACCATGCCGCCAAGGAGATGGGATACACAGTCACCCGATCCATAGGAAAGAGAAAACCCAAGGAGAAGGGGTAGGCAAGCGCAGAATCCAGAAATGGAAAGAGAGATACGTGATCTACGAGCTAGACTCGAAGATATGGAGACAACACAAAGATGCACAGCCAGTGCAGGGGATCTTAGCGATTTAGAGGGTGAAGATGATGCTGGACATGGAGAAGAAGAAGTTGCAGCCGAGGATGTAGCCAATGAATGTCTAATCAAAGCTATTACATGGATGGGTGCAAAAACGAAGATGGACATTCCAGTTTATGAGGGGAATCTGGATGTAGAAGAGCTTCTAAATTGGATTAGAGCTCTGGATACATACTTCGATTATAAAGATGTCGAAGAGGATAAGAAAGTCAGGAATGCTGTCACGAGTTTGAAGGTACATGCAACATTATGGTGGGACGAGCTACAAGTAGATAGACGCTGCAAGGGCAAGCAGAAAATTAAAAGTTGGGATCGAATGATTGTAAAGATGAAGGCAAAGTTCATCTCGAGAGATTATCAAATCACTCTGTTCAGGAGGATGCAGAACCTGAGACAGAAGCTGATGACAGTAAAAGAATACACGGAGGCATTCTATCGACTGAACATTATGGTAGGTCATCGGGAGAGCGATGATGAGAAAGTTTCTAGGTATATGAATGGCCTGAGATACGATATCTAGGAGGAGATGAGTATCACAACCATCCGAATGGTGGAGGATGCCTATCAAATGGATTTGAAAGTGGAAAATAAGCTGAACTGTAAGAAAGGTCAGCAAGGCCGAGGCAGGACTCAGCCCAAAGTCAAATCGGTTGCCCAAGATAAATACCAGAAGTCCAAGGACAACTGGAAAAATCCTCAGACTAGAACCGAGAGAGGTGGAAGTTCACAGCAAGGCCAACATGTTGAACAGAGAGGGAAGCATACAGAGCAGAGTGGAGGATACGCTGATAATAACATGTTTCCTCGTACCAGAGGTAGAGGAAGAGGAAGAGTTGGAGTAATCACATGCTTCACGTGTGGAAAAAATGGGCACAAGTCCTATGCCTATCCAGATAAAAGGAAGGATGGAGGAGAAGCTCATATCGCCGAGGCACAGAGGCGAGATGTTGAAGCGGAAGATGCAGAAGGCGGAAGGTCATTGATGATGTGTAAGGTTCTCTTAACACCCGAGAAGGAGGTGGAGGACTCAGCTCAAAGAAACAGACTTTTCAGAACTGCTTGCAAAATCAAGGACAGGGTATGCAAGGTCATCGTGGACAGTGGTAGCACAAATAATCTCGTTTCAACCGAGATGGTAGAGAAGCTAGAGCTGGAGATGACTGATCACCCGAGTCCATACAAAGTTTCATGGCTACAGAAGGGACATCAGGTAAATGTCACTAAACAGTGTTTAGTTGAATTCAAAATAGGAGGGTATAATGATAAAATACTCTATGATGTTATTCCTATGGATGTCTGTCATTTATTGTTGGGCAGACCATGGCAATATGATAGGAACGTAATTCATGATGGGAAGATGAATACGTATACTTTAGAGAAGAATGGGAGGACACGCATGTTGCTTCCAATAAAAGATAAGGGGGTAAAACCAGAAGGGAGAAATACTTTACTCCTCATGAGTGGGAAGGAGATTCTTACGGAGGTGAAGAAGAAAGAAGATCGACAATTCTTTGTGGTTAGGAAACCAAGGATCGTTTTGACTAGCATGAGAGTAGACGATTTGCCAGGAGAAATTTATGAACTACTGGAAGAGTTCGCTGACATCGTGGTGGACGAATTACCTCGTTCGTTGCCATCGATGAGGAGTGTGAGTCATCATATAGACCTCATAGCATGAGCTAGTTTTCCGAATAAAGCCGCATACAGGTTGACGCCATAAGAAAATGAAGAGGTCAAGAAGCAGGTCCAGGAGCTGGTAGACAAAGGATTGGTCAGGGAAAGTTTGAGCCCGTGTGCCGTTGCAACGATACTCAGTCCAAAAAAAGATGGAGGTTGGAGAATGTGTACCAATTCAAGGGCCATCAACAAGATAACCATCAGGTATAGGTTTCCATTGCCGCGGATGGACGATTTAATGGATTGCTTGAGCGAAGCAAAATACTTTTCAAAGGTTGATCTGAAAAGTGGATATCACCAGATTCGCATGAGGGAAGGCGATGAGTGGAAGACGACCTTAAAAACCAATGAAGGACTGTATGAATGGCTTGTCATGCCATTTGGTTTGACAAATGCGCCGAGTACCTTTATGAAGTTAATGAATGAAGTCCTGAGGGAATTCACCGGGAAGTTTGTCATTGTGTATCTGGATGACATATTAATTTTCAGCAAAACAAAGGCAGAACATCTGAAGCATTTAGCTACAGTAATGAAGAAGCTACGGCAGGAGAAGTTGTTGATTAACATGAGGAAATCTTCATTTATGAAGAAAGAACTAATTTACTTGGGATTTATTATATCTGCGAATGAATTGAAGATGGATCCAGATAAGGTGGAGGTAATTAAAAATTGACCATCACTGAGAAATATTTTTGAGGTGAGGAGTTTTCATGGACTGGCTAGTTTCTACCGAAAGTTCATCAGAAATTTCAGTGGGATTAACGCAACGATGATGGATATAATAAAGAAAAGACATAAATCTTTTCACTGGACTGAAGAGGCAGAGAAAAGTTTCAAATTGTTGAAACAGAATATCACAGAACAAACGGTTCTGGTGTTTCCGGATTTCCAAAAGACGTTTCAAGTAAAATGTGATGCAAGTGGGTTTGCCATAGGAGCGGTCTTGAGTTAGGAGGATAGATCAATTGCATATTTCAGCGAGAAGTTGAATGAGGCAAAAGAAAAGTACTCCACGTATGATAAGGAATTCTATGCCATCATACAAGCATTGAAAAAATGGAGGCACTATTTGATTCCAAAGGAATTTGTTTTATATAGTGATAACCATGCATTACAATTTGTGACTCAATAGGAGAACTTGAATCAGAGGCATGTTAAGTGGGTCGAATACATGCAGAATTTCACTTTTGTAATTAAGCATATTTCGGGTACTGCTAACAAAGTGGTTGATGCTTTGAGCAGGAAATGTTTGCTGATGCAGGAATTCAAAGTTAGGACGTTAGGCTTTGATGATCTTAGGGACATGTATGCAGATGATCAGGATTTTAAAGAAGCGTACGGAGCATATGAGAACCCAGTTCTCAGAGACAGAAGCCAATGGATAGAATACATGATCTAGGAAGGGTTGTTGTTTAAGGGCAATCAACTATGTATTCCGAATTGCTCCATGAGGGAGAATATGCTGAAGGAAAAACACAACGGAGGATTGGTCTGACACTTCGGTCATGATAAGACATTTGCGAAGCTGAACGAGTCATAATTTTGGCTAGGGATGCGATCAGAGGTCAAGAGGTTTGTAGACCGATGCAGAATTTGCCAGCATTCAAAAGGAAGGAAGCAGAATGCGGGTTTTTATCAACCATTGCCCATACCTGAGAAGCCGTGGGATGAAATTAGCATGGATTTTGTATTGGGATTGCCAAGGACACAAAGAGGATTTGATTCGATATTTGTGGTAGTGGACAGATTTTCCAAGATGGCACATTTTATCCCATGTCAGAAAACCAGTGACGCAACACACATCGCGAATCTGTTTTTCAAATAAGTTGTTCGACTTCACGGCTTACCAAGGAGTATTGTTTCGGACAGAGATACAAAGTTCTTAGGGCACTTTTGGAGGACATTTTGGAAGAAGCTGGGGACTAACTTGTTGTTTAGTTCAACTTATCATCCTCAGATGGATGGAAAGACAAAAGTGGTGAACAGAAGTCTGGGAGACTTGCTGAAAAGCCTGGTGGCAGTACACCATAGCAGTTGGGAAAATACATTGCTGCAGGCAGAGTTTGCGTATAACGACTCAGTGAATCAGAGCACAGGCCAGAGTCCATTCCAGATTGTATATGGAACATAGCCGAGAGGAGTTTCTGAATTGAGATATTCGGAACAGACTGCTACTAGGAGTGCTAGTGCAGAAGAATTCATGGAGGCGATGAAAGAACTTCACAGTCGGGTGAAGGAGCGACTGCAGAATTCAAGTCAGGAGTATAAGCGGAGAGCAGATCAACATCGAAGACAACTCTAATTTGAGGTTGGTGACTTGATTCTAGCGCACTTGAGAAGAGAAAGGTTCTTGAGAGGAACATACAATAAATTGAAAATGAATAAAATCGGACCATGTAAGGTCTTGAAGAAAATTGGAGAGAATGCTTATGAAATTGAATTACTCGATGGGATCAGAATTTCTCCGATATTCAATGTCTCAGATTTATACCCATATAAACTTGAGGAAGCAGGAACAAGTGATGAATAACTAGAGGTTCAGTGGCAGAAGCAGATGCTAGTTGTAGAGAAGCCACAGATGGAACAGATACTTGATAAACAAGTGGGCAAGAAGACCAGAAGGAAAGATTACTTTGAATATTTGGTCAAGTGGAAGGACCATCCAGTTGAAGATGCCAGTTGGGAAAATGAAGAAGAGATTCTGAAGCATGGACAGACCGTGCAGGAGCTCATGGACAGGAGCCCATGAAAATTTTCAAGCAAGGGAGTATGATGCAGGAGCATCCCTCACACCAAGCGAGCCAGCGTGGAAGACAAAGGACAGATGGGTAGATCCAACTGTATTTTTGAATTTTCCATTGAAGTTGATGCGCCAAATATAAATGAGATCATTTAATGAAGGTGCCTTGGTATAATGTAATCAGACCTTGAGCGCCCTGCTTTTGTCTGAAGTAGATGGAGGCATTTATAGTAGTAAATGCAGGTAGATAGACTTGAATTCATAGATTAGACATTTTTAGAAAGAAGGTGGGAAAACAGAGATAGACACCCTCATTGTGCATTGTAAGATAGTTAGAAAATTTTGAGCATTGAGAAGAAAAGCAGAGAACTGTGTAGAAACACCCATGTACAGTTATTTGGATTAATAGAAGAAGTTGATTCAAGTTCATGGTGTTGTGTCATTCTCTGTGTATGTGTATTGATTGATATGCTCATGAGTATTTACTTCCTGTTATGCATTTGCTGTTATGCTGTGTATATGATTTCATGTGTTGAGATTGAAGTCTGAAAGGAAGTAGAAGAAATGAGTTTCAATTGTTTCTCTATCTGAGCAAATATTCTTGCAAGGAGTGCAGTTGAAGTCATCCACAAGGAGTGCGTTGATAGCAGGCTCAGATAGTTTAACTCTTGTTCTCGTTCACCTAGAATTGAAATTGGGTTATAGGAGCCGTGCAAGGAGTGCATAGGCTAAGGAAAGTCTCAGTTGTGAATCTGAGTGAAGTATTGAAGGATTGCTGCTGCAGGCGTGCGTAGAGTTGAAAGAACTCAACACTTGGAGGTGTTTGAGAACTGATGCAAGGAGTGCATGCAAGGACCCTCTGTGAGGATGAAAGTGTGAGAAAGCTCAGGAAGGATAAGGATTTCAAGCTCGTTGAATAGAAGCACTGGAATTTTGTGTGCGGAGTGCTTAAAAAAACCAAGCGTTTCACAGTTGCACCGCAGGCGGACAATTCCGTGAAGGGATACTTGGTTATTCTCTAGAAATCGCCAAAGGGAAGCAATTGATGGTTAGGATCTTGAGGAGAGGATTTTTGAAATCCTGTCAGCCGTTCGATCTGCCAAAGAAGCGAGGAGGTTATGACCGCACTTGGAGTTCAAGCTCTAGGGGTCGTGAGCCGTTGGATCGTTGATCAGTTACCCATCAGCCGTCTGATCTGATAGGAGTTGCATAGGGTTTAAACCCTCGTGAGTAGAGTAATAACCCCAAGAGGTGTCAGGAGTCGGGAAATCGGAGTTCCTAAGGTTGTGAGAGTTGGGACATCAGAAGTCTCGAAATCCCGACGAGTTCAGAGCCGTCCATCTGTTGGGATAGGTGGCAGGGATCGAGAGTCCATAGGCATTTCGGAGCTTCAGAAGGCAAGAGCCCGAGACCTGTTGAATCCCGAAATGACAAAAGGATCCATAGCCATAGGATCTTAGGGGGGACACATGTCATTTGGTCGTCTAGATCAGGAACGTGGTCATTGGAGTTCAGGTAAGTGAGTGTTTTTGGTTTTGTAAAGTGGCGAAGTCCGAGGTTTAATCTGATCCGTCCATTCACTAGGGAAGTGTGTTAGGAATTTGAGGGGAGTCGAGGTTCGGCACATCAGAGGTCCTGAGGACAAGATCCTCTTACAATTTGGAATCGTGAAACATGATATCCCGACAGGCCCAAGGAACAGTGTGGGGCCACAACGGAATTAGTGTTGGGACAGGTGGCACGAATTATCGGAGTTCGGGGAAAGGAAAGTCTCGAAAACATTGGTATTAGGATTTGTGATCCTGCGAAGTCCGAAGTCTCGATGAGGTGACGGGACCGTTGAATAGTCAACCCGCATGTGCATCGGATTATTGGCACATCGGGACTCGGGGTTCGGTAAATCCATTTGTTTGATATCGTGAGTGGCGAAATTGCGATAGGAGAATTCCCGATAAGGTATATGACTGTGGTCATATAAGGGAAGGTCGCGTGGGTTCAAGGCTTAGCCTAGGGGGGGCTAAGGAAATAGGGGAGTGTATCGGTGTATCGGGGATCGGGGACCAGTGAGGCGAGTTGTTTTGGACCTCGCAAATGATCAAATCCCGATAGGAGGAACCTCGATAGCAAAGTAAAAGGTCAACGTTGACTCGCATCGGATTTCGGAGAATCATGAGGAACAAACACGTGAACACATGACTCACAAAATCACGAAGTTCGATTTATCGATAGAATAAAGGGAGATCCCGTGAGAGATCTGTTGTGGGTGGAAATTTCTAGATAGGGAAATAGAGGGACCGGTTAGTGTTCTTTGGGCCGAGGAAGGAGGAAGATCCTGTGAGTGGATGTTCCTAGGTGGCACACCTACATCACATGGGATAAACCAATGAATTTGAAGTGCTTGTGGGCCATACATAGGGACCGAGATCTTAGCAGAGGTGTTGGATAAGGAATATCTGGAAACTAAGAGTAATATGGGCTCCATTTCTTTCATTGTAAACAAGATCCTAGAAGCATGCCATGTCTTAAGACATCTTTCAAGATCAAAGTAAATGCAATAAAAAATAAGTTGATTCTCTTAGTGGTCATGGGCAATGTGTGGGGATCTATACCACCACATGGACCTTATAAAAGGAATACTTGGCCTAATGGATGGACAGAGGCATGACTTTGTCCTTTGCATGTCATGGGGTTAGTTGCCAAAGATGTGAATTGATGCCAAAAAAAATACATTTATGAAACCAAATTAATACTCTTAGAAATTATATTCTATAGATACACCGTAAACCATTCGACGAGACTTATAAAAAAAAAAATTAAGCTAAGCTAAATGTATATTACGACATACAATTTTATAATATTAATTAAAATATATTAAAACATACATTTTCTTAATGTTAAATAAAGTATACATAATATAGAAATTGATTTATAAACATAATTAAAATATTTTTAATAATGTTCATTTTGAATTGCAGGTAATATATAAATTTAAAAATATCAATATAATAATGTTAATTTAAATAGATAAGGTTAATTTCAAATACATAAAATAACAATTCCAAAATAAAAATGTGATAATGTTGATTTGAATTATATAGTATATGGAATTGACGGGGTAAAACATTATTCAACCACATTTTCATTAGAACATGTATCCTAACAAATGTACATAATATTAGTTTCAAGTACATAAAATAAAATTTTTGAATATATAAATATAATAATGTTGATTTAAAGAACATAGTTTAGGTTAATTTCAAATTTCAAAGTAAAAATGTTCATTTGAATTATATAATATATGGAATTTATGAGGTAAAACATTAATCAACCACATATTCATTAGAACATGTATCTTAACACAATTATATAATATTAATTTCTAGTACATAAAATAAAAATTTGAAAATATAAATATAATAATGTTGATTTAAATAACATAGTATATGAATGATGGGTAAAATATTAAGGTTAATTTCAATTACATAAAATAAAAATTTGAAAATATAAATATGATAATGTTGATTTGAATTACACAATATAAGAATGATGGGTAAAATAATATTCAACAACATATTAGGATACATCTTTATTAAAACATAGTTTAAGTTTAAAGCACTTATTAGTCCTTGGCGAAAGTGTAGAGGGACTATAGCGATCGATAATTCGTTGACTTTGTATTAATCTGTCCTTTGACTATAAATTTTTGCATCATCTGTATTGTTCACACTATAAAAGTAAAAACATTATTTTATATATAAAAAAAAACTTATATGTCATCGTCTCATTGGAGAATATATTCGGGGTCTTATTGTCCACTTCAATGTTCCCAATGTTGTAAATGTGTAGATATCCAAAGTTTTGAGCTTAGAAAACCTTAAATGTTTACCTAAATAGGGTTCTCAGAGTACGTTTTTCCTCGAAATGTTCCCTACAATGTTGCAGTGAATTTGGACAATATTGTTGTCCACCGCCAATTGAATAGGCATTGTATGTTTCATACTTCTTCTAGGCTTGGAATCGAATTTCGTCATCGTTGAAGCTACATACATTGTTTACTAGTTCGGTGGGTGCTTCTTTTTCGCTGGTTTGTCAGTTACTGCTTGTTGTTGTTTGGTTCAACTTTGCAAGGTTGGGGTCCTACATTGGCAATCGGATCTATTTTTTTTTATTTTACTTTGTAGGGTCTAGGTGTTGCACCCACAATTCGACTTGCACTTCTGCCATTCATCGTTTCAGAGTAAGTTTTCATGCCATAATTTCATTTTCTATTCCTTCTTTGTTGTTCAGTGTTTTTAGTTTGCAAGTAAGAATGTTTGCTTATTTATACTGGCATGCTCGTTTATGGTTCCTTCTGTGCTTTGGCTGCAGTTTGGTGATCGTTGGAGATACATATGTTGTTTATTGGTTCGGTGGTTGTTTCTTGTTCGTTGGTTCATTGGTTGCTGGCTCTTATTGTTTGGCTCAAGTTTACGAGTTTGGGACCCTAGGGCTACAGTTGGGCATGTTAGTTCTTTCTTTCCGGTTTGGTTCTTATTGTTTCTTTTGTTTACTTTGGCTTTGCAGGGTTCGGGTCCTGCACCGACAGTTGAAGTTGTTTTTTTTTTTTTTTTATATATTTTTTTATTTGGCGCTTTACGGTGTTCAAATTCTGCACCCATGAGTGGACCTATGGTTGTATTGTTTTCCATGTCTGGAGAAGTCAAGATTTGGCGCCTATTTCGTGCCCACTTGTTTTGCTGTATAATTCTGTTGATACTTCAGTGTTGACATGACACAAAATAGTGGACAACTGCATGTGCAATTGCAATATCCATTGTTTTTTTGTTAAAATAAAACATATGAAAAACACACTTGTTAACCATATATGGTGAAATGTGCCCATATCACAATACAACTTCTTTATCCTCTACATAGACTGGTGTGACCATGATGCAATTTGTCTTGTACTTGAGATATGATATGTACACCAAAGATACTCCAAAATTATATTTCCTCTTCTAGAAGCATATTTCGATACTTTTCCACAGAAAACCAAAATCATTTAGCTATGGCCATGTAATTTCTTAATATTTTATGTCTTGTAATATATTTGGGGCAGGGAAAAACTTATATACTTAAAACCATGGATGGAAAAAAGCAAAGGTTCATGTTTTTTACTATGTTTTGTTCTATTCAATGATTCTCATTTATTGTATGTACATATTACTTGTTCTCTGCTGTATACCAGCTTCCATTCATGTTCATTGTATTTTGTGCATTCCCACATTCAAACAAAAAAAATAGCTGGAGAAAACGAAGGAGTCTTAACTGCAGTGCTGGAAGAGGAGATACAAAGGTACATGGTTGTACTGTTATTTCATATTCTGTTGTTTTGTATTTCATTTATTGTTTGATTATGTGTTCACCTAGTTTATTGTATTTAGATATTGTGTTCCTTCCTACATAATAACTTTTCTTCATTACATGTCTTCCTGCATACTAACTTCCTTCATGTCCATTTTATTTTTCTTGTATTGCTACATTTAAACAAATAGAGTATCTGGAGAGGACGATGGACTCTTTGGAGCAAATGTAGATGAGGAGTTACAGAGGTGCATACCTGTACTCTTATTTCATATTCCAGTGTTTAGTATTTCATTTATTGTCTGTGTATTTGTTCTACTTGTTCTACTACTTTGCACCTTTTTTACTGTTTTTATATACTAGGTATCGTTCTTCTTATTCTCATGTGAATCGTATTCTCTTTGCTGCTACATTGAAATAAATAGAACTGCATCTCTTTCTTTTTTTCATGTCTTTCTTCATACTAACTTGCATTCATGTCCACTGTATGTTCGACGTTTCTACCTTGGAAGAAACAGATTGGTTGGACAGGAAGATGAATTCTTATATGCAACAATAGAGGGGTATGTAGTACAATCTTCGAAAAGGTATACAAATTGTGCTAGTAAATTAAACATACAAAAGGGGGGGTGGGGGGTGATATAATGCTGGACTAGAAAATGATGATTTAGCAACAATGGGATTTTGTGTCCTCTCCATTTCTAATTTTTCCATTTCCTATTATCCCTTTTGCTTTCTGATTGCTCTGCTTAGTCATATTTCTGAAAATTTCTTGGTGCGCGGGTTCGTAGTCTGATGGATTCACATTGATGGTCATGCTTATCTACTTTGTCAATTGTGGGTTCCAGGCTGGCGGGTTCAAGATTGTGCCTCTGGCGTAAGAGGTTGTGCGATATACATATTGGTCGTCGTGCCCCACCATCATGCCCTATTTACTGTTACACATTTTTTCAGTCAAAATATCCGAGGCATACAATTTGACCCTCGGGTGCTCATGTTTCCTGAGTATCCCTTTACACCCTATTTCCTATTCCATCAATCCATATGCTTGTTTAGTCCTTCTGATGTTCATCTACACATGCTTTCCTCAGAAAATGTTGGACTAGTGAAATGGCCATAAGAAGTCAGTGATCCCAAACATCAGCAGACCGACAAGGCCAAAGGTAAAGATGCATACATTATGTTCCTCGTACGTTTACCAAACAAATATCCTGAGATATTTATTCATATATGGCATGGAGAATATGCTGATGTCATCTACAACACATACTTTGCAGTTCACAAGAAGTATCAACAAGTGCAAGCGAGACGCCCAACATAGCATAGGTTCTGCAGAGTAAGAGGTTCGGTTGCAAAACTATGGCTCCATAGTTCATCCAAGATGTGAGTCTAGTTGTACATTTATGCTAGGCAAAAAAGAAAACAAAAAAATAATGCATACTATCATTCACATTACTTTTCCTGTTCAAAAATTGTCACCAGGTCTAAACATGTAACACCTAAAATACTATCAATAAAAGGCTTGAATAGCCTCCGAACTGCAAAAGTGTTCATCGGGTACGTAATGGTTGTCTATAACACCTACTTAGACAAGGCAAACAAAACTAGATCCATTATGCGTGCTAACATGATAGACAAGGAGGGCCTGATGACAGTCACACTGACTATTCCTAGACAACTTGTCCAGAAACATACAGAAAAGATATTGCCAGGTAATGGGATATCCATTAAAAAATTTAATATATTGCCCAAAATAGTATATGACCATGGTGATTGTGATCAGATTATATCCCTCAATGAAACAAGTATTGTGGAAAAAATTCCCGCTATTTTTGTAGAATATCGTTTCGTGCTAGATGCAACCATCAACCAACTTGCACAGAGCAACGACATTTACCCAATTGGAACCATTGGCACAACTGTCACACTTGTGAGAAACCTTGGCTCACAACACATTCTCCATATAAAAGATGGAGAGTCAGACAACGACAAGGCAATGGTACCGTTCTCCATATCCAATTTTGTCATTTACTTTCGTATGTCCATATATCTCAATGAAGTTACACAAATATTGTATTGTTCCATGTTGCAGCTGCAATTGTTCGATACCTATTCAAATTTGTTTTTGTCAATGGAACAACAATTGCATAAAGGGAAATTTCCACTTATGCTCTTCAAAAATATAACAAAGAAAATACATTTTAAAGAAAGTATCTTTAGTACAACCCAAGAAACATTTGTAATAGAATTGCGAGTAGACATAGTACAAGATCTCAAGAAACTAACTATCTCAACAACTGTTGTGCGTATACATCTACACATTCATCCTCACTTTTCTCATACAAATAGTCTTCACCAAATTTTTGCAGTTATTATTATTATTTTTTTTTTTTGGGGGGGGGGGTGCAGATGTATATTATATTGTTCAATATATTAATTTCTATGCTTACGTTTCCAGGTTGAAGGTGTTTTGGTTGCAGCGAATGTGTACTCGACCCCCTTTGAGCATGTATGTGCAAAATGCAACTCTCCTGCTTCTGCTTTTTCTTTCATAAGTGATGATACGATTGATTGTCTGCAATGCAGTAAAAAATGTCCATACATATATAGACATTGCCTTTATGTTTCCATATGAACCATGGGCAACACAACCGTGCATTTCAATACCCAGATGGATGTTCGTCGGACTCTAGTTCTTCGGAGTTTACATCTTGCTAGCAACATACAAAAAATATCTTTCCAAGAAATGGAATATCTATTGCAGATTTGAATATATTGGACCTTATTTTCCTTCTTCTATACTTGAACAAATTCCCGTTTCTTTTTCCCCGTTTTGAGGTCTTCTTATAGCTAGCGTACAGTGGCGAAGCTCCACT
Organism: Picea glauca; assembly: GCA_000966675.3. NCBI lineage: Eukaryota > Viridiplantae > Streptophyta > Pinopsida > Pinales > Pinaceae > Picea > Picea glauca. The sequence goes on from JZKD02S2064661.1 coordinate 144,869, forward strand.
TGTTTTCTGTTGTCTTGTGTTTGAAATACTTTTGTTCATATCCCATGGCCTCGTTTATTTTCTCGTGGGAACATATATATCAAATTGTTTGATGCAAAGGTTGATGCGTGTTGCTCTATGGAACCTTGTTGGATATTTCTTGATGCCTTATGTGTTCATGCATTTCCTTTTGCCTTAACTTTCAATACATTTGGTGTTTACTTGGTTCTTGGTTGTATGCTTCGTTCTGGAAAATTAATAATACATTCAGGATCTTCACAGTTTTTCTATGATCTTAAAGACTATAGAGGACATGCTTTTCCATTTAATATAAGCTCTATGACGCAGATGTAATATGTGGCTCATTTTAGCACTTTTCCTTGATCATATTGTTTTAGCTCGTTTTAGCACTTTCTATATATCAAATTGTTTAATGCAAAGGTCGATGTGTACTGCTCTATGGAACCTTGTGGGATATTTCTTGATGCCTTCTGTGTTCATGTGTTGCCTTCTGCTTCTACTTTCAATACATTTGGTGTTTTCTTGGTTCTTGGTTGTATGCTTCATTCTAGAAAATTAATAATACATTCAGGATCTTCACAGTTTTTCTATGATCTTAAAGACTATAGAGGACATGATTTTCCTTTTAATATAAGCTTTGTGATGCAAATGTGATATGTGGCCCATTTTAACACTTTTCCTTGATCGATGAACTTAGAAAAATTAATCTCCTGGAATAATTTGAAATAAAAGCATATATATTATGTGAAGTCCAATGGAACTATCATATCAATGAGAAGACATTAAAATCCAAATTCGAAGACATTAAAATTCAAATTCGTCGTTGTTATACTTGCGGTAAAGCTGACTGTACAATAACTTTCACTAGTAGATTTGTGTCAAATTCCGACGACGCATTCGATGCAATTGCCACTTTATATTGTCGGGAGAACGACAAACAACGTACCCCGACAAATGTCATTTCACATGACGTCTCTTTTCCGACGACATAGATTTCGTCGTTATTGCGACATCTTGAATGTGGTAAGACCGACGTCTTGAACATGGCAAGAGAGACGTCTGAAAAGTGGCAATAGAGACATCTGGAACGTGGCAAGACCGATGTCTTATACGTGGGAAGAACGACGTCTTGAATGTGGCAATAGAGACGTCTGAAACGTGGCAATAGAGACATCTGGAACGTGGGAAGACCGACGTCTTAAACGTGGCAAGACCGACGTCTTGAACGTGTCAAGAGAGACGTTTGAAACGTGGCAAGAACAATGTCTTGAAGGTGGCAAGAGAGACATCTAGAATGTGGTAAGAGAGACATCATGAACGTGGCAAGAGAGACGTCTTAGACGTGGCAATAGAGACATCTTGAATGTGGCAAGACCAACGTCTTGAAGGTGGCAAGAGAGAAGTCTATAACGTGGGAAGAACGACGTTAAGAGGTATCATCTCCGACGTGGTTGCTATGGAAGCGACACTCCAAGATGTCGCAATAGCGACCTTCTTGTAGGTATTTAAAAAAAAATACAATATCAGTACTAAGAGGGATATGTACATTAACCTTTGCTAAGATACTAGCCATATCAATATTTAAATCTATATCATCGGTCTATATTTAAGAAACTCATATTTTTTTATTAACAATTTATCCTCTTAGTTTATGT